>JAAAWM010011270.1:0-70281 GCA_036873465.1 Thinopyrum obtusiflorum | reverse complement strand
GTGATCGTCTCAACAATAAATAAACATAATAAAACACTGTCCAACTCTTAGGGAGGGCTGGACCATATTCGAGAAGCTTCAAGATTGACCAACACGAGGTTATTACAATATTTAGGACATCCGATCAGGTAGCTATCTCAGATTCTCGATCATCTAGTGGATTGCCATGTACACCGATTAGTACAATTAATTAATTTATATTAACAAGCACCATAGGAACTGACTATGACAAATTAAATACATTATCAGACATTAAGAACGGCTCTTGTCAAAACATGTTGTCATGATAAATGATTAGACAGGTAGTGGCAGTGGGTGTTGCGGTAGTTTTGTGGACTTTGTGGAAAGCCAGAAACGCTGCTACTTTTCTTCATGTTTACCCACATGTTCCTAATGTTTTGTTCTTCCAAATCTCTTACTGGACATCATATTGGGCCGGTTTACAGAAAAAAGAAAAGGCACCGGATGCTGCGAGCCGTAGCAGCCATGCTGGTTGAAGTTGCAAATGGTTTCTTTAACAAGAGCAGAGGCTGGGCGCCGATGGTCAGACGCTTGGGAGTGGGTTGATCCTGATTCAATATGTTGGAGCAGTTTTATGTAAAAAAAAAGCTTCCTTTTGTTAGTTGTTCTTTTGGCAAAAAAATTGTCGTGGTAAGAGTTTGAAATCTGAAGGAGTAAGGAGCCCTGTGTGGTCACCTTCTCTCCCAGTAAAAATGCAAACTAGCTGTTCTGGATGCTGGTAGAGCACCCTCGGGGTAGCTGGCTCGTTTATACTTATGACTCTGTTTATTGGTTTCTTTTCATGCAATGAAATGAAATCGGGGGCGAATCCCCTCAATTAAAAAAAAGATAAATGAGTGTGTTGGTTACCAGGTGCTCACAGGATTAATCTGTGGGCCAGGCCAGAGCATCTCCAACGGCTGTCCTAAAATAGCGTATGTGGGTCAGGTGACAGCATCTCCAACAGTTGTCCTGAAATATGGCATTGAAAAACAGTTCCAGGACACTAAAAAGTGAGATTTAGGGTATCAAAATTTCTTCTTCTCCAAGAGCTGCCCTAAAATAGGGCGGCACTGCTCCAACAGCTACCTTGAAATGGGGCACCCAAAACGTCCAAACTAAAACTTGATCATTGCAAATTCGATGCAAACATCAAGCTTTCAAAGTTTGAAGACGGAAACTTGACATAATTTGATTATAAACATGCAAACTTAAACTACGGACAACTACTCTTCGTCACTAAGATTGTCACTGTCAATGTTGTCCTCCTCGTCGCCGTCATGCTCACTGGGCTTAACCTCGTCGTCCGACTCGACCTTAACCACCCATGATAAGGAGGCAACTTCGTCCTCCTTCTTCACCACCTTGTTGCGATGCGCCCAGAACTCGTACTCCGCCAACATTAGATGCGGATCTTCCACGGCGAACCTTGCCATAGCCACCTCATCGTGCCATGGGTGTTGACCTGCTCGAGGACGATACAGGTTTCCCTCTTCTTCTTGCAGGACACGATGTTCGCTTCGGGACCGATGAACTCCGCCTCCCGAGATTTAACCTTTGCAAAACTCATCTCGCGTGTCGGCATGTCGAGCCTCCAACACACGATGTCGAATGCTTGCGCGGCGAGCTCCGCCGTGTCGAACGTCTTGAGCCAATGCCACTCACCGTCGCACGTCAGCTCGGCGGCGAAGCGTCTGGATTGCCGCAGCCGAAAGCCGCGAAAGCCCTTCTTGCTCCTCGGCTCGATGCGCCTGCGCGCCGGCATAGTCGGCTCGGCGGCAACTGATTCGTGCGAGGTGGTGGGGCAGCGGGTGGATCCGGTGGCAGGAGGTGCAGCGGTGGCGGATTCAGCCGGATTTGGTAGCGGCAGATGCATAGGAGGGCACGTGGCTGCAGCGCAAGCTGCCACGGCCGAAAGCGGACGGATACATTGGCGGTGCCGACGCTGGAGGGGAACCTGCTGTGGGTGGGCTGCGCGCGGAACGTTCCGGATGACGGTTGGCTTGCGCACAACTGCAGTTCGGTTTTGCGGCAGCCACACACATGTTGTATTTTTGCAGCACAAGTGACTGTTTTTTTAGGCTACTTCAAAATAGGACCGCATAAATTTGAAGGTAAGGCAACTGTTGGACCTACGATTTTGGATCAAAATTACGCAAAAAGCGGGGGGTTTAGGCAGTTGATGTAAAATAAGGCAGCTGTTGGAGATGCACTCAGGTGGTAACATTGTGTCTCAGTGTCTCCATCTTTGAGTTGATGGATTAACCGCATGGATTGAGCCCATACGCTGTGCGTCTTTGTCATCCTTCACTTACATTTGCCACTCAAAAGTAATCGTGTGTATGCTATGCATCTTCACAGTGACTCAAGAATTTAGCTAGCATCATTTGTCCTAGAAACTTTTACCAACTGTGCAACAACAGATTTAGTCAAACATCCATAGCCTTTCTCATGGCATCTTAATTAGTAGCATGGAGTAATGGATTGTTGTGGTACACTTGTTCATAACCTAACTTGTGGACTTGTGGTTGACAGGTTCATATATAGCCTAGCTTGTGGTTTTACTCCTACCACTAGCTCATGTGTGTGGTTGCCCATACCACCAGATCATGTGATGTTTGCTTGTCTCATTTTCTTTTCCTTAGGTTCATGACTTTTGTTAGCATAGTACCCATTGATCCTACCATCCTAATCCACGTGACCTAGCTTTTGTTATTGGGCCTACAGCCCTACACTACAGCAGGAAGCAAAACCACTAGAGATGAGAGGGACAACACCTGGTGTTAGTCACTGTAGTATGGTGACCTTGTCCTTTCTGCTCCCACTAGAAAATCTTTCATGTTATGACCAGACCAGAAGCAAGTTGTGCATGCCATCTCTTTTTCTTGTAGATAGAAAATTGTTGGGGTCTTAAGCACTTAGTAATCTTGATCTGCTGAGTTCTTAAAATTCTTCACAGTTCTAACACCATCTATGACTTTATCAGACAGGACTCTGGCCTGTCCACATTAAGTTAATGGAGGCACTAATTACAGGTTGTCCCCAGTACGATGGTATTAGGATTGTTATTCTCTTCTCCAATAAACACTGGAATCAGTTTTTTTTTGTGTGTCCCTGTTAAAGAGATGAGGAAAAGGTACCGATGTGACAAAGTGAAGCATATACTCCCTCTGTAAACTAATATAAAAGCGTTTAGATCACTAAAGTAATGATCTAAACACTATTTTATTAGTTTACGGAGGGAGTACTTAACAAAACAGAACAGCTGGCATCTTGGCGAAAGCATATATATACTCAAAAATATAATCAGGTCAAAGCTTATGCCTCTGTTTCAAGAAAAAAAAGTACTAAAAAATATAATCGAGGCAAAGCTTATGCCTCATTTTCAAAGAAAAAATACTCAAAAAATTATTTGTTTTTCGAGTATAAGAGTTTTTGCAGCACAAGCATATGGACTTTTCCAATTTAGATATCTCGTGTATTTATATTTGTTCTCATACTCAAGTAGCTAGCCTCTATGAGTGCATTAATCAGTGTATCATGGATTATATAGTGACAACGCTGCTCACTGCATCGATCAACCGCTGTTGCCAAGGTGGTTCTGAGTCCGTTTGTTTGTTTGTTTATGAGAAAAGTCCACTTTTCGTCCCTCAATTCTTCGATTTGCTCACTTTTGATCCCTCAACTCTAAAACCGGACAGATTGCACCACGAACTCTCGAAACCAGCCACTTTTCGTCCCTGCGGGGTTTCGCCGCCGAGTCAACCCGGTTTTGACCACGCGATGAACATTGCATGGGTGAACAGTAAAAGCAAAAAAAAAAGCAAAAAAATCAAAAAAATCTGGATTTTTTTTACGTCGAAGATACTCAGGTGCGCAAGGTGCGTGCCAATTTTTATCATGTTTGGACGTTTGAGGAGCTCACGGCAAAAAAAAAAACAAAACTAAATGCACTCGGTGATGAACAGTAAATTTGAAAAATAGCAAAAAAAATCAAAAAAATCTGAAATTTTTTGGCATCAAAGATTCTCAGGTGCGCAAGGTGCGTGCAAAATTTTGTGCAGAAATGACATCCGAGGAGCTCGTGGCAAAAAATAAAAGCGTACGTGTGCGCGCCGCTTCGGGTGGTTTTCAAACCCTCGGATGTCATTTCAGCATGAAAAATTGCATGCACCTTGCGCACCTGAGAATCTTTGATGCCAAAAAAATTCAGGTTTTTTTGATTTTTTTTGCTATTTTACTGTTCACCGCCGAGTACATTTAGTTTTGTTTTTTTGCCGCGAGCTCCTCAAACGTCCAAACATGACAAAAATTGGCACGCACCTTGCGCACCTGAGTGTCTTCGACGTAAAAAAATTTCAGATTTTTTTGATTTTTTTTGCTATTTTTTCGATTTTTACTGTTCACACATGCACTGTTCATCCCGTGGTCAATACCGGGTTGACTCGGCGGAGAAACCCCGCAGGGACGAAAAGTGGCTGGTTTCGAGAGTTCGTGGTGCAATCTGGCCGGTTTTGGAGTTGATGGACCAAAAGTGAGCAAACTGAAAAATTGAGGGACGAAAAGTGGACTTTTCTCTTTGTTTATTATATTAGCTGCACCACTGTTGTTAGTTGCGAAACACATCAAGGATACTGTTCAACAGCAACATCTTTTTAGGGCATCTTCAAGGCGGACCCGTAAACCTCCCGCAACCGTTCGGACCGAGCTGTCCAGACAGCGGAAGCCATCCAACGCCGACCTGTATCGGTCTGCGGAGCGGTACGGACGTGTTTCTCCCGCAAACCGGAGACAGACGTGGGAAGGTTTGCGGGAGTCCGAACCGATCCCAGGCCCGTTTTCTGACCGCCCTAGCCCACCAAATACCCCTTCCCCTCCAGCGCACGCTCCCACCCGACGCTAGCAGCCCGCATTCATGTCGCCGTAGAGCGTGCCGCTCAACATTGAAGACGGCTCAGGGGATGCGACCTCTCACTGCCTCCACCATTGAAGCGGCGTGCCAGCCAAGGGCGCCGCCCGTGACGCGTCTCCGGTCTCCGCGCCTGTTCAATGCCGGAGACGCGTGACTAGACGGGACGGGACGGATATCTACCGCGTCCGTTCAATGCCGCTGTCAGTCTGTCTGCCGCTGATACGTCCATTTTGCATCATATTTTTCTACTGTTATTTAGAGTGTTTTTAATCATTATAACACTTTATGGAGCAATTCTAATGCCTTTTCTATCTTAATATGCAAGGTTTACATGAAGAGGGAAATTGCCGGCAGCTGGAATTCTGGACCTGAAAAAGCTATGTCAGAGATACCTATTCTGCACATCTCCAAATGAGCTAAAATTTCACATAGATTTATTTCGGAAAAAAATTATTAGAGAAAAGAAGTACCAGAGGGGGCCACCCTGGTGCCCACTAGGCACCAGGGCACGCCCTGGTGGGTCGTGGGGCCCCTAGCCAGCCTCCGGTGCCCATCTTCTGGTATACAAGCCCATTTTCCCTAGAAAAAAAAGGAGAGGACTTTCGGGACGGAGCGCCGCCGTCTCGAGGCAGAACTTGGGCAGGAGCACTTTTGCTCTCCGGCGGATCGATTCCGCCAGGGACACTTCCTTCCAGGAGGGGAAAATCAAAGCCATCGTCATCACCAACAACCCTCTCATCATGGGAGGAACAATCTTCATCAACATCTTCACCAGCACCATCTCATCTCAAATCCTAGTTCATCTCTTGTGTTCAATCTTTGTATAAAATCCTCAGATTGGTATTTGTGGGTGACTAGTAGTGTTGATTATATCTTGTAGTTGATGCTAGTTGGTTTATTTGGTGAAAGATTATATGTTCAGATCTATTATGCTGTTTAATATCCCTCTGATCTTGAGCATGAATATGATTTATGACTAGTTGCTTTTGTTCTTGAGGACATGAAAGAAGTATTGTTATAAGTAATCATGTGAATTTGGTATTCGTTCGATATTTTGATGATATGTATGTTGTGATTCTCTTAGTGGTGTTATGTGAACATCGACTACATGACACTTCACCATCTTGGGGCCTAATGGAATGCATTGTGGAGTAGTTATTAGATGATGGGTTGCTAGAGTGACAGAAGATTAAACCCTAGTTTATGCGCTATTCCATAAGGGGCTGATTTGGATCCATATGTTTAATGCTATGGTTAGATTTCATCTTAATTCTTATTTCGTAGTTGCGGATGCTTGCGAGAGGGGTTAATCATAAGTGGGAGGCTTGTTCAAGTAAGAACATCACCCAAGCACCGGTCTACCCACATATCAAATTATCAAAGTAGTGAACGCGAATCAAACATACATGATGAAAGTGACTAGATGAAATTCCTGTGTGTCCTCGAGAACATTTTACTTGTTATAAGATATTATTCCGGCCAGTCCTTTGCAACAAAAAGGATTGGCCTACCTTGCTGCACTTATTGTTACTCTTGCTACTTGTCACTTGTTACAAATTATCTTGCTACCAAACTATCTGTTACCGACAATTTCAGTGCTTGCAGAAAATAAACCGCTTGTCATTTACTTCTGCTCCTCGTTGGGTTCGACACTCTTACTTATCGAAAGGACTACGATTGATCCCTTATACTTGTGGGTCATCAGGGCTCTTTTCTGGGACCGTTTCCGGGGAGTGAAGCGCTTTTGGTGAGTGGAATTTGGTAAGGAAAAATTTATATTACGTGCTGAAATTTACTGTTACTTGTTACTATGGAAAACCATCCTTTGAGGGGTTTGTTCGGGGTATCTTCACCTCGACCAGAAGCATAAAGAGTTGCTCCTCAACCTACTGCACCTACTGAAAATATTTTTTATGAGATTCGTTCGGGTATGATAGAGAAACTGCTAGTTAATCCTTATGCAGGAGATAGAACATTACATCCTGATATGCACCTAATCTATGTGGATAAAATTTGTGGATTATTTAAGCTTGCAGGTTTACCCGGAGATGAAGTTAAGAAGGTCTTCCCTTTATCTTTGAAGGGAAAGGCATTGACATGGTATAGGCCATGTGATGATATTGGAGCTTGAGATTGAAATTGATTGAAATTGGAATTTCATCAAAAGTTTTATCATATGCATCTAGTTCATCGCGATCGGAATTATATATATAATTTTTGGCCTCGTGAAGGAGAAAGTATCGCTCAAGCTTGGGGGAGGCTTAAGTATATGATGTATACATGCCCCGATCATGAGCTCTCAAAAGAAATTATCTTACAAATATTTTATGCTCGGCTTCTTATGATAATCAAAACATGCTCAATTCTTCTTCGACTGGCTCTTTTATGAAGAAAGCTATTGAATTCAGATGGAATCTTCTGGAAAGAATTAAATGCAACTCTGAAGATTGGGAACTCGACAAAGGTAATGAGTTAGGTATAACACTTAAGTTTGATTGTGTTAAATCTTTTATGGATACCGATGCTTTTCACAAGTTTAGCACTAAATATGGACTTGACTCTGAGATGGTAGCCTCTTTTTGTGAATCTTTTGCTACCCATGTTGATCTCCCTAAGGAAAAATGGTTTAAATATCATCCTCCTGTTAAAGAAAAGATTGAGGAGCCAGTTATAGTTAAATATGAAACTATCATTTATAATGTTGACCCAGTTGTGCCTACTGGTTACATTGAAAAACCACCTTTTCTTGTTAGAATAAAGGAACATGCTAAGGTTTCAACCGTGGTTAACAAAGGTAATATTAGAGCACCTAGACCCTCTGAACAAATTAAAGTTGAACATAATGTTGCTATGGTTAAAGATCTCTTGGTCGATAATATTAATGGGCATGTTATTTATTTCTGTGATGAAGCCACTAGAATTGCTAAACCCGATGATAAAGAGAAAAATAAGCCTGTTATTGGCATGCTCGTTGTCTCTGTTAAAACAGGAGATCATTTATATCATGGCTTATGTGATTTGGGTGCTAGTGTTAGTGCCATCCCGTTTACCTTATATCAAGAAATTATGAATGATATTGCACCGGCTGAAATAGAAGATATTAATGTTACTATTAAGCTTGCTAATAGAGATACCATTTCACCGCTTGGGATTGTCAGAGATGTTGAAGTCTTGTGTGGGAAAATAAAATACCCTACTAATTTTCTAGTTCTCGGTTCTCCACAAGATGATTTTTGTCCCATAATATTTGGTAGACCTTTCTTGAACACTGTTAATGCTAAGATTGATTGCGTTAAAGAAACTTTCAGTGTTAACTTTGGTGACGTGTCTCATGAGTTTAATTTCTCTACGTTTCGTAGATAACGTCATGATAAAGAATTGCCTAGTAATGATGAAATAGTTGGTCTTGCTTCTATTGCTGTACCTCCAACTAATCTGTTAGAACAATATTTGCTGGATCATGAAAATGATATGCACTTGCATGAAAGAAATGAAATAGATAAGATGTTCTTTGATCAACCGCCTATTCTTAAACACAATTTGCCTGTTGAAACTCTAGGAGGTCCTCCTCCACCTAAAGGTGATCATGTGTTTGAATTAAAACAATTGCCTGATACACTAAAATATGCTTATCTTGATGAAAAGAAGATATATCATGTTATTATTAGTTCTAACCTTTCAGAGCATGAAGAAAAGAGATTACTTAAAACTCTGAGGAAGCACCGTGGTGCTATTGCATATACTCTTGATGATCTTAAAGGCATTAGCCCCACTCTATGTCAGCACAAGATTAATATGGAACCTGGTGCTAAACCAGTTGTTGATCATCAACGACGACTAAATCCTAAGATGAAGGAAGTGGTAAGAACTGAAATATTAAATCTTCTAGAAGCAGGTATAATTTATCATATAACTGACAGTAGATGGGTAAGTCCCGTTCATTGTGTTCCTAAGAAAGGAGGCATTGCTGTTGTTCCTAATGATAAAAATGAGCTTATTCCACAAAGAATTGTTACTGGTTATAGGATGGTAATTGATTTTAGAAAATTAAACAAAGCTGCTAGAAAATATCATTACCCCTTGCCCTTTATTGATCAAATGTTAGGAAGACTATCTAAACAAACACACTTTTGCTTCCTTGATGGATATTCTTGTTTCTCTCAAATACCTGTATCACAATCCGATCAAGAGAAATCCACCTTTACTTGTTCCTTTGGAACTTATGCTTACAGACGTATGCCTTTTAGTTTATGCAATTCACCTGCTACATTTCAAAGATGTATGACTGCTATATTCTCTGATTTTTATGAAAAGATGGATGATTTTTCCGTTTACGGAACTTCTTTTGATGATTGCTTAAGCAACCTTGATCGAGTTTTGCAGAGATGTGAACAAACTAATCTTGTCTTGAATTGGGAGAAGTGTCACTTTATGGTAAATGAAGGTATTGTCTTGGGGCATAAAATTTGTGAATGAGGTATTCAAGTAGACAAAGCGAAAGTTGATGCAATTGAGAAAATACCATGTCCTAAAGATATCAAAGGTATAAGAAGTTTCCTTGGTCATGTCGGTTTCTATAGGAGGTTCATTAAAGACTTCTCTAAAATTTCTAGGTCTCTTACTAATGTATTGCAAAAAGATGTTCCATCTATTTTTGATGATGATTGTGTAGAAGCCTTTGAAACACTTAAGAAAGCTTTGACCTCTGCACCCATTGTTCAACCATCTGATTGGAACTTACCTTTTAAAATTACGTGTGATGCTAGTGATTATGCTGTTGGTGCTGTTTTAGGACTGATACGTCTCCAACGTATCTATAATTTTTTATTGTTCCATGCTATTATATTATCAATCTTGAATGTTTTGTATACATTTACTAGCAACTTTATATCATTTTTGGGACTAACCTATTAACTTAGTGCCCAGTGTCAGTTGCTGTTTTTTTGCTTGTTTTTTACTTTGCAGAATATCTGTGCCAAACGAAGTCCAAATGCCACGAAACTTTTTGGAGATATTTTCTGGCGATAAGAGACCCTGGAAGCTTTGAGAGGGAACCAAAAGATGAAAGGGGGGCCCACTAGGCACCAGGGCGCGCTAGAGGCCCCCGGCACGCCCTGGTGGGTAGTGGGGCCCACGGGAATCATTTTGACCTACCTCCGCCTCTTTAAATACTCTAAAATCCCAAAACCCTTGGGGGAGTCGACGAAATACTTTTTCCATCGCCTCAAGTTTCAGAACCACGAGATCCAATCTAGAGCCCTTTTTCGGCACTCTGCCGGAGGGGGTAACGATCACGGAGGGGTGCTTCATCATCCTTGCTGCCCCTCCGATGACGCGTGAGTAGTTTACCACAGACCTACGTGAAAGGATTGATATGGTTGACTAGAGGGGGGTGAAATGCAACTACCAATTTTTAGCTTTTCTTGACCAATTCATCGTCGTCAACAGTCTGCCATCGTGAGCGCCATTGCTAATGATACTGGATGCAGCAATGGCTAGTTTCGCCACTTTCTCACGCTCAAGCTCTTCCCTTGTAGATCTAGCGTACTGTAGTGCAGCAGCAGCATCTTCACCTACCAGGAACCGTTGCTGAATCAGATACTCCACATACTACAGCTCCCAATGCCAGAATTTATGCGTAGCCTGAAATTGGGGAAACAGGCAACCATGAACTAAATTAGTGATGCCTCTATACGATGGGTAACCAAAAGCTGAATATGATGAACGAGAAGATCTTACTTCGTCTGATTTGCACTTGTAGAACACCCAGCCTTCATGAGGATACTTCCTTGAGACAAGAACAACAACCTGCTGACGACAACGGGGGCAGAGTACAAGTGGAAGTTGGTACGCTGGGGTAAAGGAACGGACGCCGGATACAGAATAACTCCCGGCGGACATCGCGAGAGAAGGGAGGACTGCCAGGCTAGTGGTTTGAGATTTGGGGATCTAGATATTTGGGGACGAACGGATGTGTGCTGAGGTGTTGTAGCGGTGGCCCAGCTAAATATAATATGTATATGAGATACACCATAACGTCTGATTTGACTGAACGAAGATGTGCTAGGACGACGGGCGAGTTGGCGTGTCAGTCAAGTAGGCGTGTCAGTGTGTTGTTGAAACGCCGACGCATCAGGTGCGACAGCGTCTGACATAAGTGATGGCGTCTGCAGTGCGATGGCACGCCCTTTGATTTGGCGCGCATATGAAATAATATAAACCCGGAAGGTCCACCTGTTGTACCTATATAAGCACAAGAGGAGAGGCCGTACCGGGATCAGCTAGGCTACGTCCCAATACACTGTCGCAACGCCATCACCGGCTTCCAGCATGGAGAGCGTCATTCAGGACCCGGTCAAACATCTGTGTCGCATTTCCTCAGCTTCCCCAGGAGATGACCGCCGGCGAGGAAAGGTTCTTCCTGCTGATGTACATCCGGCTGTGTGAGGAACCCCGTGACAAGCTCGCCCGCGTCTTGGATGCGCGCGACAGCCGATGAGGAGCGCCTTGTCAAAAACATCAGCTGGTCGCAGTTCTTCGAACAGGAGAGCCAGCTGCGTGCATTGCAGGCCGGCGGTCCAGAACGGCTGCAGGTTGCGCGTGAGTACGTCAACTTGATGATGACTCTTGCAAACCTGGAGGCCGAGACCGGTGCGAATGCCGATGTTATGCAGGTGGCCATGGACCGCGTTAGCCGTGCAAGGGAACACCTTGTAGGTGTTGAAGCTCAAGCACCCGCAGGTCTCGCGCTAGGCCAACCGGGAGTTGCTCCTCTGTAGGAAAAAATCAAGTTACCAATCTGGTTGAGTCGTGTGTGTTAACCCGAAACAAGTTAGGTTAATGTATGTTATGCTAACTTTCGAACGTTCTATATTATTTTAGCTCTTACTCAGTCGATCCTCCCTAATATTCAATATGATGTAAGGGTGTATTCATATTATTGGATGGACTGGTTACGAGTTACTGGCTTCGGGTAACATCCTTACTGTATTGAAAGATGTTGATAATCGAACACCCACTGAACCTGCCGGATGTTCTGAGTTGTTGACCAGGAAGGTCTGATATGAGTAAATAGATGTGGAGAAACGTGCGGCCGCAATAAACATAACGTATACAACATTAACCCTCCAACTGTAAACCATTCCCCAACAGCCGTCGGCTGAACTGCTTTCTTATTAGCATCTTCAACTCCGGCAATCGATTGCCGTCCTCCAGCGACCGTCTCCTTTGCACCCAGGTGATGTCTAAATCCAAAAGATCTGGTGTTTCTATCGAAGGGCCTACGGAGGCACGGTCAGTCAACCGCATCTGGTCAATCGATGAAATCCATGAGGAAAAGCATCATGGATCTATAGCAGCGGCGCTCGAAGCCTCCTCCAAGCCGCGACTGTGCAATCCCAGTCTTGGCGGTGCAGTACCAACGATCCATCTGCTGTAAGAAATTCCTAATAGCCGTGAAACAACAGTTGTACTTATGTACCCGCTTTACTCTAGTGCAATGACTCGATTGTTCCCCATACAGATGCCAACGGATGAAGGGGAGCGAAGATTATGGCTTGTTCATGTGCCTGATGCTATGAAGCCTGAAGAATTCGGGAAGTAACACACCGACGAAAGAAGCAACGAATGTACAGCGTCGGTGAGTTTCTGCAACCAGCCTTCAATTTCATTCGTGATCGCATTTCTTAATCCTCGTTTGTGTTCACGTCATGATCGGATTGTGGTTCGTTTTGTGTTCAAATACAGCTGCCCCACGATCAAGGAGCACTGAAATACGTCAGGCCACCTGGGTTTATTCACCATGTTAGGACTAACTTTCTGGCTGATAGGATTCAGCCACCGGTGACAGCACCCATGCCTGCTGGCTTGAGTGCTTCGAAAAGTCATCCTAAACAGATCGGACATTATGTTGGCGTGCGCACCCCTCGCAGCTTCAGCATTCAGATACAGGAAACCGACCTCCATGTCCTGCCTGTGCCAATCGGACTGACGAAGCACTTCAAGGGGTTCATTGGGCGTCTGGCTAAACAAATAACAACAAAAACTTGTGCTTGTCATTGGAACATACGGATGGAGATCTGGAATCAGCAATTCATCCTGGGAGATGGCTGGCGGGAAGTGGTCCTGGCGAACACGGTACGTGTAGCGAATATTATTACCTTCTCGGTCCAAGCGCAGTTGGAGATGCAGCTCACGATGTACCGCGAAATGGACTCGATGGAGAAGATTATCAAGTGCCCTTAACATTATCAGGTATGCTGTAGTGTTGTAACACAATACATCGTACGATATCGTGTACTACTCTGACATTTGCTTATGCCACAGATGCCGACACCAACTCCAACAAATTCAGGGTGCAGGATAGGACACTCCAATTTCAACAAGGAGGCAAAGAGTTTCGTGAAGGTCATGCTTCCGGGGAGTGAGCATGTGCCACTGGCCATCCCTGCTGGCGCGGCGTCTCTCCTGCGTGGAGAATTTCCGAGACTCGTGGAGCTTGACACAGGCACCGGATGTACGTGGCACGTCCGCCTGGTGCAACATTATGATGATGGAGAGAGATCACTGGTGCTGGATGAAGGCTGGCCAGAGTTCGCACACAAGCATGGATTCAGGCCAGGTTGTGTTGGCCAATTCGAGGTCGTCCACCAAGCATACATCAAGGCTAGATTCTTCGAAAGGGATGGCATTGAGATTATGTATGGAGACTGCGTGTACTGGGGGGAACTTGGGTTCTGAGTTGTAATGAATTGTGATGAATTGCGTTTGACGCTTATAACATGAAAACTATGAGAATCACGCATCGCGTAAGTTGTCACTCAATGCATTTTTTGTTAACGCTAGATAAGTCAAAACCAAGCAATGGAATGCATACGTTGCCAAACCATGAATATTATGTTTGCAAAATAGCATTACAACCAAGTACTGCAATGCTTAAACATGCATTGCGTAAGTTGTCAAATCCATGAATATTATGTTTACAAAAGATCATTCAAACCAACCACTAAATGCTAGAACATGCCTTGCGTTTCTCGAGCTGCATCTTCTAGTTTTTCTTTCTCTTGTTCTTCTCCTTCCTCCTCTGAGCTGCAACATGATGTCTGGAGTATGTTAATGCTGCATCCATCTTGTCTTTCTTCGAACGCTTCACTGGCTGTGTAGGAGTCTTATACGGGTCAGTGTCGATGACCTGACTACGTTGGGATGGAGAACGTCATTCCGCATCGCTTTCTGTGCTTTCGCTACCATGCGCATGGTTTCCTTCACCGTTTGCTTCATCGTCGTCCTCAGTTTCATCGTCATCACCTTCTACCGCGCCATTCTCCTTTTCGCGTTCATCCTCATTGTTCCGACTGGCATGCTCCACCTCCTGCTCCTGAGCCGTTATACGTTCCTTGTCGTTAATACATAGTTGCTCCTCCTCCTCCTCCTCCTCCTCGTCATCATCCTCGAGACTCTCCTCATCGTCATCCTCTTCCTCATCCGTCTCTACATCAGAGTCCACAAACTCATACCTTCCGGTTGCATGGAGAGCCCTTTTAATCCTACTCCTTGCTCTCTGCGTTCCAAATTCACAATCCTCCAACGTTAGAATAACAACAAGCTGGGAAAGGGCATGACGATTAACATACTGACTATTTTGTGACACCTGCAGGGCTTTCTTGGACACGTCGATACGAGTTTCCGGCGGCTGTCTCTTAACTTCACGGAGCAATAGCAACAAACGAAAGCATGCCTCCTCCTAAGGAATAAGATGGACTTAGTTAGGCAAACGATGGCTATTTCGTCAAACAAATTGGGTTTCTGGTCGCTTACCAGTTTGGCCATGATGCCATGAATGTCCACCTAAGATCCCTCCAGGACGCGGCGGTGAAGATGCTCGTGGTCCTCTACCTCAGTCTCAGTACCGTCTGCTAGATCGATGCATTCCGTCTCAACATGAAGCTTCAAATGGCTGTGCCTGGATAGCCACATTAGGTAGCGTCTGAATGATTCTGGGTCATGCGCTACCTCTGGCAGACTCTCCTTGGCCTGCATCCAGTCATTTATGTAAGACAGGTGCATCGTGGCCCAGTTCTGCTGACCCTTCCTCTTCCTTCGGTTAGTCCTGCAACAGAACCAGGCCAATAAGTGTAATGAGGTATGAAACAAAAAGCCTATGTCCATAAATTGAGTGATGCATTGCTTACGCATGCAGCTCTCGGCTAGTACATGAGATTTCGGTGGGGACATCCTGTAACCGTCTGAACTGGCGGCACACCCTTTCAGGCATATAGTGCTTCACGATGAAGAAGCATATCAAAGGACACTTCGAACGCCATAGCTGATGCCCTTCGCAGCACATTAGGTCCAGTGTCAGATTCTCCTCTTCAATACGGTCATACGGCGTCCAGTCCACCTACAAATAAACAGGGAGGGCGTCAAGGGCCTGCTAACAACAGTTGCCAGACGAGCGTCAAAATTAGCATAACTTACATGTGTGTGAGTTAGCACGTCCAGATGCCTGCTGTTCACCTGGTAAGATAGCTGCGCGTCGCCGATGAGATTCTTTGCACGTATAAATACTTCGGAGTATGTCGGGCTGACATGGTACTGCGCGTACAAAGACAGATCGTGTTGTTTTGTGAGCACAGGTCTGCAGACGGGAAGATGAGCCCACGTCCACACTTGCAACAGGATAATGCATCCTCTGATGTTCGACTTGTACTTTGAACGGCGGCATGCCTCACATAGCTGATGATACAACCAGGCAAGGGCGGCGGATCCCCAGCTGAACTGCCCAGCTTGCTCCCAATCACTCAGAAGCTGCAGCCAGATCCAGGAGACATGGTCTCCAGTACCATCCGTGAATACCATGCCCCCGAGGACGTATAGTGTGTACGCCCTTGCGAACCTCTGGACGACCTCGTCAGAAGCATCTGCAGGTGGGCCTTTCCCGAAGTTTGCTTCCAGCCATACGAAGGAGACGCCGGTCTTGAACCGCTTCCTTTTATTATTCAACTCCTTCGACACCCCTTCTTCAACGGACTCTAGGTCGCCGGATACTGTAACTTTTTTCCTCGCCAACTTCTTCTTCCAACCTGGGGGAAAGGAGTCATGCTTCACACCAAGGTTCCGCTCAACCCGTGCCTTCCACAAGGCTGTATCGGTGATTCCGGTCACCGGTTTCCCGTTGACCGGTAGTCCAGTTATGAGGTTCACATCCTGCAGTGTGATTGTCATCTCCCCGCACGGCAAGTGGAAAGTATGGGTTTCGGGCCTCCAACGGTCCACCATGCATGATAGCAGACTGCCGTTGAATACAGGCATGCCTCTGCGCAGCATTGTGATGAAGAGCAGCAACCTTGCTAGTTGAAAATACTCTGTGTAACGGTCGTCATAGGTCATGTTGTCGATGTCGTGAGACCGGATACAAAGTGGTTTCTGATGATGTCGTCATGGTAGCAACGAAAGATGTTAGGGAACAATATAACCTTGCACGCACGACTTGCACCTAATGAGACACAAAGAGACGGGTACCTGCCCTTCCAACATTCTACGATCGCGGTGTGAATAATCGTAAAAGGTCTCTAACACCGTGTCCACGTAATCCTCAGGGTTTGGAGGTGGCAGCTCCGGCGGACCATCGGCTTGGGCCGCCATTCTGCATTGAACAAATAACAACGTGTTAGCGCAGCTAAACAGATGCCATATACAAGAAATTAATAACGCCACAACGAAACGACCTCATATTTTCACACTGCCCACTCTACACGTGGTTGGGCCTCGCCTCTACGAGAAGCACCCGTATGCTGAGTCCCTCGGCGCACCGCTCTAGCTAAGGCGGCCGTGCGCATGTTGCCCGATGGTTGGGCGGACACACCCTCCGCCATGGCCCCTGGCCCTATAGCGGCTTGCCTCGTGGCTTTCGCCCTCATCTCACAGCTGAACTTCTTGTTGTTTATGTGTCCGGTCTTATGACAGACGGTGCAACGGTTCTTCGTGACCGTCTCGTACGAGAACGCGTCAAACTTATTCCTCTTGCGCTTCATCTTGTCCATCGCCATCTTGAACCTCTTAGACTGCCGACGCCTGCGCGTGGTGATAACAAGGGCAGGGTCTGGACAGAACTCATACCCGCTGTATTCAGGCCACCTACCGGGGTCTAGGTTGTAACATCCCCAACCTCAAACCACAGTGATCACCTCTAAATCATGCTAAGTCATCATCATTATTCCATAAGAAAAATATTCAACTCCAAATTCCAAATTCCAAACTCAAGTCAAATAATTATTTCTTCAGAGGGCAAAACTTAAATGTCCGTAATGTTGCAAATAATTCCAAGGCAATGATAAAATTGAAACCAACATTTTTTAAATTCTCAAAATGCCCCTGGACTTTATTTTGGTGGTCCAGCAGCATATAACTTGTCCTTTTCAATTTCTAATAATACCTAAAGTATTCCTTTTGCCTCCAAAATAATTGTGGCACTGCCTAAAATTGTGTTGGATTTGTTGGGCATGGTTCCATATTTTTCCTACACTGTTTGGATGCCCAATAAATTATTTCTCTCTCTCTGTCTATTAAATAAAAGAAAATAGAAAAAAAGAAAAACGGGCGAAGGAACTTACCTGGCGCTGGGCTGAGCCGGCCCAGCCCGCTCCCTCTCCTGCTCCTCGTCGCCGTGTCGTCGTCTCCATGGCCACGGCTCGCCGCTCCGGTCATCTGTCGACATCGCGGCGCGGCAGGAGCCATTGAGGGGATAAGAACGGCGCCCGTCCACTCCCCCTGGTCACCGCACCACTTCTCCACCCTCTCCCTCGCTCGCTCGTCTCCCCTTCTCCCTCTCCGTCTCGGCCGAGCGCCACCGTCGTCGCTCGCCGCATCCGACGCGGCCACCGACGCCCTCAAGCCACCAGAGCTGGTCTGGAAGGACCGCCGTCCACATCCACTTCGCCTGCGCCCTCCCGTTCGACCGGAGCAGCTCGGCATCGCCGCCGACGCCGTCTTCCCCAACCTTCGGCCATCGACCTCCGCAGCTTCGATTCACCGCCGGCAGGTCATCCCTGGCCACCCCGCGCTGCTCCGCAGCACCACTGTGAGCTTCCCCTGGCTTTCCCTCTCTCTTCCTTGTGGATCCGTCGCCGTAGCCCTCTCCCAGCTCGAGACCGGAGCCGCCGCCCACCATTGCCGTGATGGACCTCGGTGCGGTGCCCATTTGCTCGCTCTCGTGTGTCAAGCATGCGTCTAGCGCCCCGTAGGATCTTCCTAGCCATTTGCCTCGTTCGCTAGCCAGCCGCAGCCGCCGCGCCCATGTTGCCCGTACTCCGGCTGCCGCCCAACTCCTCGCCGTCGTCGCTACAGGCCGCCCCAGCCCCACCTGCGACCACCGCTGGACGCGTCGCGTTGCGGCCGTTCCAGCAAGCCCTTCCGTGCAACGAATGGCCACCGGAGTCGGCCGGGCGAGCACCGCCGCCGCGCTCTGGTTAGCACCGGCGGCTAATCGCCGATTGCTGATGTGGCGTAATTAGCTTAGCACTAATGACCCCCTAACCCCACTGACGCGTGGGCCCTAAGCCACTAACTAGCTAGTTAGTATTTAAATTAAACACTGATTTATACGCTGTGACACTGACAACCCAGGCCCACATACACTGTTTACCCGCTGACCAGTCAACCATTGACTGCTGACTCAGCAGTCAACGGGACCCACTGTCAGCCTCTAGTGCACACTGGGTGCACTGGACCGGGTGCACCTAGCCTTTTCTGCACTGTTTAAATTTGATTTAAAATAATTCCAGTAATTCCAGAAAATAAATAAAACTTTAGAAATTCATAGAAAATAAACCGTAACTCGGGTCGAAAAAGTTTCTACATGAAAATTGCTCAGAACGACGAGACGAATCCAAATACGCACTCCGTTTATCTGTCACATGCCTCTAACTACCTAAACATGGAACCGTTCCCTCCGGTTCGTCTGTCTGATAGATGTCCGGAACCGGGAAAACTTTCCCGGTAAATCCCCCCTTCGTCGGTATCACCTAGTGCTGCGTTAGAACACCGCTAGTTCTGCGTGTTGTCTTGTCGTGCACCTACTGCTTTGTATTTATTGTTTCTTCCCCCTCTTCTCTCTCGTTAGATCCTGTTCCCGACGTGATCTCCGAGACGACGCAGCCACGGTGATTGGTTACTCTTCTGACGACCTTGCCCTTGCCGCCGAGCAACCAGGCAAGCCCCCTTTGATCATCTCGATATCGCCCATTCTAAATATCTCCTGCTTGCATTAGAATTTTGCTAATGTTACTGCTTTTCCTATATCTGCTGCATAGCCTGTTTATTATAACCTTCTGTTGATAACTGCCTGCTATCCCAAACTGCTTATATATACTGGGTAGAGACCACTAGTGACTCCCACTTTATCCCGACTGCCTCGCTGGAGTTTCAGAAGACCCGATCAACGGGATTGAAGACAAGACCCCGCACCGCACCTCACGTTCGTCTTTGTTGCTCGACACTACTGGGTTACCGTCGCGTGCCGAGGGTGACTCCTCTTAGCACGTTTGATGATAACCTTGTGGGTTAGTTACTCGGACGTGGTAAGTGAGGGTGATTTCCTCTTACACCACCCCCGATACCAACATCGTCGCGCAACACCTCAATTGTGGACTTCGAGGGTGAATCCTCTTTCGTTCACCTTGACGGTAACATCGAGCGGGAATTCCGTCGAGGGTGATTTCCTCTGGATTCCCCTTGATACGGTGGCCACACGGATGCCTTACATACTGATGATACTGATACTTGAAAAGGCGGGTCGACCATGAGTGGTACCCGCGGATGATGGATAGTTACCCGTGATTTATTCCACGAGGCGTGGCCGGGCATTCTTAGCCCTTGCCGCAAGTCCTCGAGACGGGGCGACGGGGTCACATCTTTCGTGAGTCTCTGCTCGTTTCCGCAAGCCACTAGGCCACTACGATTTGGATATATGATCCGATCCGGCCTCTGGTCGGATAGCACTAACCATCACGTGGGCATAGTATGGGCGTTCTGCGTCGTATACATCAGCCGAAAGCTCTGTCAGACGTCCAGTGCAGCACTGCGGCCGGGTCGGATCGCGCCGAGGCGCTGGTATCCACCCTGCACGCAACGACCCGGAGGGCACAGGGCGATGGCCCAAGACCCCTGAGCTCTTAGGATATAGACCGACGGGGACCTCTCTGCTGAGCTGTAGGTCGGGTTACGGCGTATTGTTTGGCCGAGGGCGGGCATGACCCAGTAAAGTGTGTCCGGCCGGAGTTAAGCAAGCGTGATGGGTAAGTTGGTGCACCCCTGCAGGGAAGAACACATCTATCGATAGCCGGTCCTACGGTAAAGGACACTCGGAGTTGTATCCCGATCGATACAGCTAGAATTGAGATGATACCTAGATATGTGGCCCCGGGATCGCTTTCTCGCAGGGAGTCGAGGAAGGATCTCTGGGCGAGACTGTTACTTGATACTGCTACTTTACTTTATGTTATCCTGTACCCCCTCTATTGCTGCAAGACGATGAAGATGTTGAAGATGCTAGTCTTCGATAGGACTAGGCCTTCTCTCTATTCTGGCATTTCTGCAGCCCAGTCCACATATACAGCCTCCTTTTGATAATGTTGCATATGTAGTTTAGATCCTTGGCTTGCTGAGTACTTCGGATGAGTACTCACGGTTGCTTTATTTTCTTTTTCCCCATATCCAATTTGTTGCAACCAGATGACGGAGCCCCTGAGACCGTCGCCCCTGTCGACGATGGCGGCTACTACTACTACTACCCTCCCGGCGGTTACTACTACGAGTTTGCCGACGACCAGGAGTAGGATTGGAGGGTCCCAGGCAGGAGGCCTGCGCCTTTCGATCGTAGTTTTTATTTTGCCCCGCCTCTGTGAAGGCTTATCTCTTTCTGTAATATATCTGTACTCAGATATCTAACGCTTCCGCTGACGCTTGTTGTCATCAAGCTTTGTATTCGAGCCCTCGAGGCCCTGGCTTGTAATAAATGCTTGTATGACTTTGTTTATGTTTTAGAGTTGTGTTGTGATATCTTCAAGTGAGTCCTTAGGCTTGATCGTGTGCATTTTGTGTATGATTAGTGCACGATTAAGCCGGGGGCGTCACATAGGTATGGCTTAAACCTTGTGGACCAGGTACGCTCCATGGCCTCTATGCTGTAATATGGTGAAACCATATCATACCTATGCAACGAACGCTGCCTGCAAGCAACCATCAGATGCGAGCACGGCTCATGATAAGCACTCTTCCTATGGCAGCTGCAGGTGTATTCCTGAAGGTTCACCTCATGAATCCGACTGCCCCATGGCTGCCAGGCGCTGTTCTGACCTCCCTTCTCTTGTACCGAGTAATGTTGTTTCTCCGGATCGTACTTCCTCACCAACTGATCCACAGACTTGATCTGTTGTGTCTCTAGACGCTCACTCACCTTTCGCGGCCACCGCCTGTCACTGCGGTTTCATTCGCCATCCGTATGGCCGGCGGTGATCGCCCGCCTAACAACGGACCACCATGATATCCAGTACTCATTGCACTTGTCGAAGGTGAATGTAAGCACATCGGCCACTGGAAGCCGCCTTATTCCTTTCAGAACGGCATTGAAAATCTCAGCCATGTTGCTCATCATGTGGCCGTACCTAGCACCCCCTACGTCGAAGGCGCGAGCCCACTTCTCCTTCAAAGGAAGGTGTGTCTATATGAACTCTGAGCGATCATTGGACACAAACTTCAAGAGGTGATTCAACCTTTGCTGGAACATGAAAGGCTCAAATTCACAGCACACAAGCTTCAATGTGTCAGTGCAGTCTTTGTTCTTTACCCTGGAGTAGAAGTTCTGTATGAAATGCCTCATGCACCATCTGTGAATCACATCCGGGTAACCTTCTAACTGCACGCGCACTGCGTTGATGATACCAGGGTGCCGGTCAGATATGATGCATGGTGACCTGTCAGCACCCAGAACGTGCACCCGGAGAAGAGTCAGAAACCATTCCCAGTTGGAATTGTCTTCCCGTTCGACGAGACTGAAAGCAAGGGGCACGAGCTGATTGTCGGCATCACAGGTTATGGCCACCAGAAGTACGCCTCGGACCTTGCCGGACAGAAATGTTCTGTCAACAGAAAGAACTGGCTTGCAGTGACGCGCGGTACGCCTCTATGGACGCCCCGAAGGCCCAGAATGACCTCCTAAACACGGTGAATCTCCTATCCCACCCCTCCGGGGTCTTGTCTGGGTATCCCTCCACCTCGTACAACATTCCTGGATTGCGGGCTTTCATCGCCTGAAGTTGTTTCGGGAGCAGACCGTACGACTCCTCCCAGTCACCGTACACCATCTTTAGAGCCAGCTGCTTAGCCCTCCAGGCCTTTCCATAGTTCACATTGTACTCAAATATCATGCTTATGTAATCCTGTAGCTGTGACGCAGACTGCGTCGGCTACTTGGCGATGGCATGTTTCAGACGCTGACTGATGAAGCTGGACATCAGCTGCCGATGATGACCTTCTATCCGGTCTCTCCCGCATTTGTGCGATCCTACGCAGCTAACGATCTTCCATCGATCGTCTGGGTTGCGCTTCCTGGCACACACCTTCTAGGGACAACCTTGCTCCCTGTTCTCACACCACACCACGAATCGCTTTTTTTCTGACTTTCAGACTATGTAAGGCCGATAGTGTCGCACTTCATGCACCTGTAGCCATATCTTCATGTCTAGCATTGAGCTGAACACAAGCCCTGGATATATTAAAGTCTTGGACCTTGGATTTATCTTCTCTTCTTCCGCTGTCTGAGGCCTTGGCACCGCCACTGCCTCCGTATCATACATATCTTCCTCCGTCACAACTGCTAGGTCAGCACCAGTCAAATCTCTAAACTCATGTGTGCTCATGTCTCTCTGGTATACAGTGCGGAAGACTATCTTTTCCAACAAACTGAACTCATATTCATCAGCGGGGCAATCGTCATCCGAGTTCTCTGCATGTCTCGTCAAGTATTCCCGCTCGGCATCTTCCTCTCCCTCTTCCTGAGAATCATAAGTTGCCTCGTTAAGATCGTCTGATGCAAAGGCTGTTTCCTCTGCGCGTAACTCGGTTGATATTTCTATCAGAGGAAGCTCCGGGGCCATTCTTTAAAACAATGGCTCTTCCTCTTCATCATCTTCCTCAACCTCCTCTGCATCCACCTCCGCTCCATCCACCTCCAACTCAGTCCTTTCTGGCGAAACTGCATCACTCTCGTCCTCAGTCGCCACATCGTTGTTCAGATCAAAACCACCAACCACATTTTCCTCAGCTTCTACAAACTCTTGTGTTACAGGGGTGCTAACTTCTGCCGTTGGCTGACTGCCGGTCATGGTATCGTAGATCCCTGGACTAAGGACACAATGACTAGGTACATTATGGCTGCCTACGCCTGACCTATGGCCGTGACCATCACAGCCTTGAGGCATGCGATTGAGGTTTATGTCTGACAGGTTCTGACCTGCCTCGACCACTGCATATATAATAAGGATCTTCATGCAAGATTCACCGACCATTGACTTGTAGTTATCCCAAGCATAATCCTCGGCCAAGGGGATCATGGTGCAGAACGACCGAGGGCCTGTGCCGGTGTCATATCTTCCTTCCAGCCTTACTACAAAACTTCCATCGACATCCATCACTTGCCTCACCTTATCAGCAAGTTCAACAAGAGTTGGATCCTTTGGAAAACATAACACACGGCTTTGGGTGTTCACAAACTCCACACCGGTGCTGCCAGATTGGATGTTAAGAACACCGCCATGATGTAAATGGACTACGTTACGATACGCCATCCTACATAAAAAGGCATTATATCCAACATTAACCCAGTAACAGGTTCGGCATACAAGAAACGATTCTCACTTTCTAGCACCCTCCTATTACCTAATGAACAACTTATATACATGCTCTAAGGTTGATTCGTAACAAGATTACCTGCTGGTTTGCCCAGATCTGGAAGCTTCTGCGTCGTCTCCACCCTCGGACTATCTGAACACCGTGGATTTGGGGTTGGGGTCGAGGTTGGTAACAAGGGCCTTAAGGGAAGAGGGGCCTGCCGCCGGCAGCAAGCTTCCAATGGGCCGCCGCTTCCGTGGGGGAACACCCGAAGGAGCGGACGAGGTTGGGTGAACCGCAAGTGTGGCTCTGCGGAGGGGACGACTTGGTTTCGGGGGGGGGGGAGGTGGGTGGGCCGAGTGGAGCTCAAATGGACAAATTCCAAGGAGCCCTAAAAAGGACATGTCACCCGACGGCATGACCAGCCTATCTGACATGACACGCTAACTCTAAGGCGGCACCATAAATGGCCTGACACGCCAAGTACGCAGGCGGTTCATGGAACTATAGCACCAAGTTAAAAGGCGAGGTTGGCGTTGTTATGCCATACACAAGGGCGTACTTACAAAGTCCACACGCCAAAAAGGAAGGCGTGTCATGGAATGGACACGCCATATTGGTTGACGTGTTCATATTCATGTGCAGGCGCCTACCGCTTAGGCGTTTCGTCCTTACATAAGAACATCTGAGATGGAACGTGGATGTACTGACACGATGGTTCTGGGCATTACAAGCAATTCAGATATTCTAACAGGTGTGACGCCTTACAATGTGGCGCGTCAAGCCGGCGCCACGCTGGCGGCGTGACCGACGACCGTGGACCGGGGCTGGTAAACGGTGCCTTGGCGTGCGGCGCGGCGATGTGCAAGTGTGGCGCCTTGCGATCCGACGCGAATAGCTAGGGTCAGGCGACGAAATAAGTTTGAGGAGGGGAGAGGGTCAGTGGACGAAATAAGGCGTGCCAGGGGTCATTTAGTAAAAATTATACCTCTTGCCCTGCTAGCTAGCTAGATTCTGCAGCATGCACGGCATGGCCATGGCCCTGCCCCTCCCCGCGAATTGAAACAGCCTCTGCACGCTTGGCTCCCGTGCTGTCTCGTTCACACCCGACACGCCTGCGAGCAACCAACAGTCGAGAATCGCCGGTGAGGTTCCGCGTCGAAACTTCAAACTTGCTCTCCGGCCTTTGGGCCAGTTCAGAAGCTGCCCCCCCAGCTTCTCTGAGAAGCTGCCCCAAAAAGTTAGGCCAGCTTCCGGAATCCTCGGGGCATTCCGAAAGCTGGCCTAACTTTTTGGTGCAGCTTCTCAGAGAAGCCCCCCCCCCCCCCCCCCCCCCCCGGGGGGAGGGGGGGCAGCTTCTGGGAGAAGCTGGCAAAAGAACTGGCCCATTTTCTCGCGTTGAAACTTCCAGCTTGCTCGACCCGTGTATGGGATGGGCGACCAGCGTAAATGAGGAAGAGCAAGGCGGGCTCCGATGCTGATGCGTGTGCCTCTGGCTGAATCGTACCCGTCGTACGCACATACCATCAGGGCACCGATAAATGTGATGGCGGGCCAAACGCATCGTCAGCCTCTGATACCAACGAATTCACTGTTGCGCTGTTATTATTTTCTTATTTGATGAATGACACCCTACTTATGTATGGCGTCGCGGCGTGAAATGACCCAAAAGAGCGTCACTGGGTTAATAATTTTTTTTGAACTCTACAGACGCAAGCTCATACATACACGCATACATTCACCCATATGAACGCACACACGCATGCCCTATCTCTATGAGTACCTTCGAGAGACTGAACCGGCATATCATCTTGAGATTTACAAAGTCACCGTAGGCGCCTCGTCGTCGACGAGAACGTCTCCCCCCACTGAAAACGCATCGCCGGAAATTCTAAAATAAATTCTGAAATAATGCGAGCACCAGGACTTGAACCCTGGTGGGCTGTGACCGTCTCAATAATAAACATAATAAAATACTGTCCAACTCTTACGGGAGGGCCGAACCATATTCGAGAAGCTTCGAGATTGACCAACACGCGGTTATTAATATTTAGGACATCTGATCAGGTAGCTATCTCGAATTCTCGATCATCTAGTGGATTGCCATGTACATCGATTAGGACAATTAATTAATTAATATTAACAAGCATCATAGGAACCGACTGACAAATTAAATATGTAATCAGACATTAAGAACCGCTCTTGTCAAAACATGTTGTCATGATAAATGAGTGTGTTGGTTACCAGGTGCTCAAAGGATTAATCTGTGGGCCAGGTCAAAGCATCTCCAACTGCTGTCCTAAAATGACATATGTGGGTTAGGTGAGAGCATCTCCAATAGTTGTTCTGAAATAGGGCATTGAAAAACAGTTGCGGGCACTAAAAATTGAGATTTAGGGTATCAATTTTTTTTTCTTCTCCAAGAGCTGCCCTCAAATAGGGCGCCGCAGCTCCAACAGCTACCTTGAAATGGGGCACCCAAAACATCCGAACTAAAACTTGATCATTGCAAATTCGATGCAAACATCAAGCATTCAAAGTTTTAAAGACGCAAACTTAACATAATTTGATTATGAACATGCAAACTTAAACTACGGACAACTACTCTTCGTCACTAAGATTGTCACTGTCAATGTTGTCCTCCTTGTCGCCGTCATGCTCATTGGGCTTAACCTCATCGTCCGACTCAACCTTAACCACCCTTGATAAGGAGGCAACTTCGTCCTCCTTCTTCACCACCTTGTTGCGATGGGCCCAGAACTCGTACGCCACCAACATTAGATGCGGATTTTCCGCGGCGAACCTTGCCATAGCCACCTCATCGTGCCATGGGTGTTGACCAGGCCGAGGACGATACATGTTTCCCTCTTCTCCTTGCAGGACACGATGTTCGCTTCGGGACCGATGAACTCCGCCACCTCCCAAGATTTAACCTTTAGAAAATTCATCTTGCGTGCCGGCATGTCGAGCCTCCAACACACGATGTCGAATGCGTGTGCGGTGAGCTCCGCCGCGTCGAACGTCTCGAGCCAATGCCACTCCCCATCGCACGTCAGCTCGGCGGCGTAGCGTCCGGATTGCCGCAGCGGAAAGCCGCGGAAGCCCTTCTTGCTCCTCAGCTCGCTGCGCTTGCGGGCGGCATAGTCGGCTCAGCGGTAGCTGATTCGCGCGAGGTGGCGGGGCAGCGGGTGGATCCGGTGGCGGGAGGTGCAGCGATGGCGGATTCAGCCAGATTGGGTAGTGGCGGATGCGTGGGAGGGCACGTGGCTGCAGCGCTAGCTGCCATGGTCGAAAGCGGACGGATACATTGGCGGCGCTGACATTGGAGGGGAACCTGCTGTGTGTGGGCTGCGCGCGGAATGTTCCGGATGACGGTTGGCCTGCGCACAACTGCGGTTTCGGTTTTGCGGCAGCCACACGCATGATGTATTTTTGCAGGACAAGTGACTGTTTTTTTAGGCTACCACAAAATAGGACCACATAAATTTGAAGATAAGGCAACCGTTGGACCTACAATTTTGGATCAAAATGACATAAAAGGCGGAGGGTTTAGGCAGTTGATGTAAAATAATGTAACTGTTGGAGATGCACTCAGGTGGAGTTGATGGATTAACCGCATGGATTGAGTCCATACGCTGTGCATCATTATCATCCGTAACTTATATTTGCCACTTAAAAGTAATCGTGCGTATGCTATGCATCTTCACAGTGACTCAAGAATTTAGCTAGCATGATTTGTCCTAGAAACTTTTACCTACTGTGCAACAACACATTTAGTCAAACATCCATAGCCTTTCTCATGGCATCTTAATTAGTAGCATGGAGTAATGGATTGTTGTGGTACGTTTGTTCATAACCTAACTTGTGGACTTGTGGTTGATAGGTTCATGTATAGCCTAGCTTGTGATTTTACTCCTACCACTAGCTCATGTGTGTGGTTGCCTACACATAGCTTTGCTCTTATATGACTTTACTAGTTTCGGCGTGTTTTCATGTGTGTAAGTTAGTATTGGTTGTGTGCATCATAACTATGCAGAGACCGGGTGAGTACTCATTATGTTATGTATCTTCTTGATGCCCCATTTTGAGTCAATAAAATTCACCCTTTGTCGAATGTGTGTGGTTGCCCATACCACCAGATCATGTGTTGTTTGCTTGTCTCATTTTCTTTTCCTGTAGGTTCATGACTTTTGTTAGCATTAGACACCAGTGCATAGTACCCATTGATCCTATCATCCTAATCCACCTAACCTAGCTTTTGTTATTGGGCCTACACTAAAGCAGGGAGCGAAACCACTAGAGATGAGAGGTACAACACCTGATGTTAGTCACTAGAAAATCTTTCATGTTACAACCAGACCAGAAGCAAGTTGTGCATGCCATCTCTTTTTCTTCTAGATAGAAAATTGTTGGGGTCTTAAACTCTTAATCTTGATCTGCTGAGTTCTTAACATTCTTCACAGTTCTTTTTTTTTATAAAGGAGGAAAACCCCCGGCCTCTGCATCTGGACGATGCATACAACCACTTTATTAATTATTCACAAAGACCTTACAAAGTAGTACATCGGTAAGTCTGAAGCCACCATCTTGGCAACATCTGTCGCTACTTCTATCCACTTGATGAAGGGGTGCCGATAGTCCGAGCCTAATACCAAACAGACCTCGCACCTAAGCCTAACATCTAAAACCGAAGGCCCCAGCCAAGCCATATACCTGGTCTAGGGCACACACCAGTCCGGCGCACTCTCAGAGGCCACCACCGCCGTCTTCCACCGATTCATCTTCAGAGCAGATACTGACGCCACGACCTTGCCAGGTTTGCCATCGACGCCACCACGACGCCAGACAACGCCATCCTTCTGCGCGAGTTCATCTACACACATCGAACGTCGAGACTCCACTGTGCCACGCCGCCGAGATCCACAGTCGTCGATGCGTAAGATGAAACACCGCTCTACCAAAGATGTTGTCCGCTGGTCCCTGCTACTTCTTGAGTTTGCGTTGGTTTTTCCTTTGAAGAGAAAAGGGTGATGTAGCACAGTAGAGGTAAGTATTTCCCTCAGTTAAGAACCAAGGTATCAATCCAGTAGGAGAAGAACGCACAAATCACCAACACCTGCACAAACAATCAAACACTTGCACCCAACGCGATAAAGGGGTTGTCAATCCCTTCACGGTCACTTGCAAAGGTGAGATCTGATAGAGATAGATAAACAAAAGATAAAATATTTTTGGGTTTTTTGGTATATAGATCTGAAAATAAAAGATTGCAAAATAGTAGATCGAAAAGTAATATGATGGAAAATAGACCCGGCGGCCATAGGTTTCACTAGAGGCTTCTCTCATGAAGGCAAATGATATGGTGGGTGAACAAATTACTGTCGAGTAATTGATAGAAAAGCGCAAAGTTATGACAATATTCAAGTCAATGATTATGCATATAAGCATCACGTCCGTGTCAAGTAGACTGACTCCTGCCTGCATCTACTACTATTACTTCACACATCGACCGCTATCCAGCATGCATCTAGAGTATTAAGTTCATAAAGAACGGAGTAACGTCTTAAGTAAGATAACATGATGTAGAGGAATTAACTCAAGCAATATGATGAAAACACCATCTTTTTATCCTCGATGGCAATAATGCAATACGTGTCTCGCTACCCCTACTTTGTCACTGAGTGAAATCACGCAAGATTGAACCCAAAGCTAAGCACCTCTCCCATTGCAAGCAAAACCAATCTAGTTGGCCAAACCAAACCAATAATTCGAAGAGAAATACAAAGATATTAAATCATGCATAAAAGAATTCAAAGAAGATTCAAATAATATTCATAGATAAGTTGATCATAAATCCACAACTCATCGGATCTCGACAAACACACCGCAAAAGAAGATTACATCGGATAGATCTCCAAGAACATCAAGGAGAACGTTGTATTAAGAATCAAAGAGAGAGAAGAATTCATCTAGCTACTAGCTATGGACCCGTAGGTCTGAGGTAAACTACTCACGCATCATCGGAAGGGCAATGGAGTTGATGTAGAAGCCCTCCGTGATCGATTCCCCCTCCGGCAGGATGCCGGAAAAGGCCCCAAGATGGGATCTCACGGGAACAGAAGGTTGCGACGGTGAAAAAGTGTTTTCGTGGATGCCTCTGGTGATTCAGGAATATTTGTGAATATATAGGAGGAAGACCTAGGTCAGAAGGTCACCGAGGGGCCCACAAGGTAGGGGCGCCCCCCCTAGGGCGCGCCCTCCACCCTTGTCGCCACCTCGTGGCTCTTCTGACTTGGACTCCAAGTCCCCCGGGTGTCTTCTGGTCCAAGAAAAATCATCGTGAAGTTTTATTCCTTTTGGACTCCGTTTGGTATTTCTTTTCTGCGAGGCTCAAAAATAAGGAAAAAATAAAAACTGGCACTGGGCTCTAGGTTAATAGGTTAGTCCCAAAAATAATATAAAATAGCATATTAATGCATATAAAATATCCAAAACAGATAATATAATAGCATGGAACAATAAAAAATTATAGATACGTTGGAGATGTATCAGTCTCTCGAGCCCATGCACACCTCCAAGACTGACGCCCCCAAGGGGGAAACAACGCAAGAGCGCCGCCGTCATCCGATCTACCGATTTAGGGTTTCCCCCGAAGGTAACATATAGAGGTCTGGAACTTCTCCACGGCGATGTCTTCAAGAAGAGAACGACACAGAAGAGCGCCGCCATTGCCGGCTTTGGCATCTAGCCGAGCGCAAGGTTTTCACCCAGATCTGTTCGAAGAACCTCCATCAAGTCTTGTGTACGGATCGCCGCCATCTCCACCGGGGACTGGAAGTAGGCTCCAGGCCTCCGCCGCCTGAATAGCCAGCAGCCGCGCCGTGCGAGCAGCAAGTCCGCCCGCAAACCCCAGCCGCGCCACCGGAGAGCCCTACACCAGACCCCGCCGCCGGCCCGGGAGAGGACGACGCCACGTACGCCCAGCAGCCAATTTAGATATCTCGTATATTTATATTTGTTCTCATACTCAAGTAGCTAGCCTCTATGCATGAGTACATTCATCAGTGTATCATGGATTATATAGTGACAGCGCTTCTCCATGAGGGCATCTCCAACGGCAACCCGCAAAAATCCTCCCGCATTCGTCCGCGGATAGGGGGGACCAGTCCGTGGACATGGATGCGGGAGGTCGACATCCAACGCTAGCCACATACATTTCAAACTCTTTTTCCACAAACCGGTTGAAATTCATGCAAACACGGCTGGATTTCGTACAAACATGACGGGTTTCATACAAACCCGACGAAAATGGTTACATTTTGGACATATTTTCAACTAAAAAGCTAAAACTATGTGCACGTACGGTCACGGGAGCTCCACTCCCACGACACGGATACACTACACTAGTCTATGGCCGACCGCGGCTTGTCTTCCCCATGTCCGGTAGCCCAGAATAACCGGACTGTCGGGAGCCCTGGAGGCATGTTCTTCCCCGTATCTTCCCTATGTCCGGCTGCGCCGCTCATCGAAGTGGCAAAGAGGGTGCTTCAGCCCGAGGGGAAGGGTGCTTCCATGGAGCTTAGGCGGGTGCCCAGGATGGTCTGAGATAAAGGAGAATCGGCCGGGTATCTAGCGGTGCCCTTCCTGGGATCCAAGCGGCGGCGGCCTCCCGTGTTCTACTTCTCCTCGATGATGACGGCGGGCGCGGACGTGCTAGCCGCCACCTCGTCCACATCCGCACAATCGGCTTCTTTCTCTGCGTGCATGGCGCGGCTACGCGCGCGTCGGCGGCGGATGGCGCGGTCGCAGGCTCTGGATGCGGCGATGCCCGTGCCGATGTGGAGCAACTCGCCACTCCTCATCGAGTTGGCCTGGAGCGATGAGTTGCTGAACCACGAGGCGGCTTGGGCGGCAACTTGCTCCGTCGGGTTAGGCGTGGGAGCTGGAGCAGCAAACTGCCTCGCTCGTATCTGACGGGCTCAATGGGCCACCCAGCCGGCTTGTATGCCGGAGAACTACTCTTCGGAAGCCATCTGAAGAGTGGTGAAGGAGGAGATGGGGGGAGCGGTGTAGGCGTGTGGTTCTTGCCCGGCGTCTGTCCTTGTTTAAATAGAGGGCGGGCGGGAGGAGCACGGCCGGCATTGCATTTAAAGTCGGCCCGCTCATGAGCGGACGTGTGGCCGGAGTAGGTTTCTCGGCTTCCACGCGGGTTTAATGGAGGCGTATGAATGTGGCGAGGAGGCGTGTTCAGCCGGGCGGGCAGCGGGCGGCCCCCTCGGCCGGCGAGCTGCTTCAATGATGGAGGCAGTGATAGGTCGCGTCCGCCCTGAGCTGCCTTCAATGCGGAACAGTGCACTCTACGGCGGCATGAATGTGGGCAGCTGGTGCCAGACAGGATACGCGTGTGAGAGGGGGGAGGGGGTTTTGTGGGTCAGGGCGGTCAGAAGCGGGCGTGAGATTGATCCGGATTCCCGCAAACTTCCCCCACTTTTGTCTCTGGTTTGCGGGAGAAATCACGTCCGGACCGCGTCACGGACCGATACAGATCCACGTTTTGGATGATTTCCGCGGTCCGAACAGTGCGGTCCGGATGAATGTGGATGTTTTGCGGATTCGCCTTGGAGATGCGCTGATAGCTCTGTCACTGCAATCGATCAACCGCTGCCTACAAGGTGGTTTTCAGCTCTACTTTTTGTTTGTTTGTCATATTGGCTGCACCAGTGTTGTCGGTATATGCAGCATAATGATTTCTTCTGTAGAGAATAAAAATAAAATGCGTCCATGGCGGCGCGTGGGGGGTGGGGGAGGGGTGCTTTGGGAGAGAGGGGAAAATGGGGTCGTTGTGCCACCGACGGACGGGTCAAGGGATGATAAAGGAGGATGTCGCGCTCATCCGTGTCGCGTCCGCGATGATGTGATGCAAACCCGATCCAAATTTGAGTCAGAAATGGGTCGTGATTGACAAACAAAGGGACACCTGTTTGTTTGTGGCATCGTGTTGGGCTGCGTTTTTTTATCTACGTAGAACAAACGAACGCGAGCAGACCAAATGGGTCGCCGCCTTGGAGTTAGGCTACATTAGTCGATTGTGGTTGTAGGTGGTCTAAGAGCATCTATAGCCGGCGTCCGAAACCCGCCTCAAACGCCCGGACGAACAGTCCGGTCACTGACCGTCACAAAAAAAACGACCCAGAAGGGCTTCTCAAACATGCCTCAAACACCCGGGCTAACCGGCACCCCTCATATTCAACCCAAATCTAGGGTGTATATAGGGCACCCGGGCGCATCCACCACGTCGAACTGACGATGGGGTCCCACATGGAATCGGCCGGAAACCCGGCGGTCTGTCGGACATCTCCTCCGATGGGGGGTGTGAATGCCGCGTGGCGCCGCTCCAGCTCGCCGCTCGAATCCAAAACCTATTTAAGCCGGCCGGCGTCCTTCAACCCTAGCCAGATCCACCTCCTCCCTCTCCACATCGTCGGCCCGAGCCCATCCACCACCTCTCTCCCGCTCCGCCGCTCTTCCCATGCCCTTCGGCTTCGCCACGGTTCGGCAAAAGAAGACCACCTATGCTATGCTCACATGGGAGCGCCGGTTCCAGATTGAGCAGAAGATCCGGCCGACGCGCGCCGCCCGCTTCGCTGCTAGCTTGCCTCCGGATTCGCTGGAGCAGGAGGAAGAGGAGCAGCAACCGGCTTCGATGGAGGTGGCGGAGCAGCCGGAGGAGGAGTTGGTGCCAGCACCGGACTTCGACATGGAGGACGCGGGGTGGAGTTCACAGTCGCTCAAGAGGCCGAGATGGCGGAGCAGCAGGTCATCCTTGAGTCCATCCAGAACGAGGCCTATGTGGAGGCCAACCGGCGGTTCATCCGGCAGAAACTGGAGCTGCGGTTACCGCCCATGTATCCGGAGCCGGGCACGGAGATAGTGGACGTCCACGACGAGGATTAGGGTAGTATAGGTTACTTGATCTACGTAGTAGTACATGAATTTCCTCGTTTACGTGCTTTTGTATATGGATCTAAAGTTTCTAGTATGAGTTATATGAATGCAGAGGAGTTAATTTAAGACGTGACCGGTGACTATTCGCGGACACATATCCACGGGCGTTTGAGGAGTTGGATTTGCTGTCCACGGCTGTACTAGACGGTTTAACCTATCATCGAACGGAGACAACCAAAGCTTGAGAAGCGAGAGATGGCGAATCGTCGAAGAAAGAGTAGCAAGAGAGCAAAGCAAAAGGGTGGTTGGTGTACGGGAGGAAGAGGAGCATGGACCATGCCCGAGGGGTGAAGCCGAAGGCACGGCCCGGGGCGGGGCTGGGCTATAGGCTCGCCCTGTCTCGGGACAGGCAGCATTCATTTTCCATCGCCCGGACGCACGCATAATTAGTACGGGTAGTAGTACAAATCTACTGTTGGCCTCGAACTCGACGCCCCGACGCAACGCGGCGCTCCCTGCGCGGCCACCAACAACCAACGCCAGCGCCCCTGCCTTATCCGCAGCGTCCGGCCTCCTTCCTTCCGCGTGTGGGCTCTCTCCCTGCACGCACGGGCACGGGCACCGGCACGGCACTGCGCCTCGCCTGCGCGCGAGTAAAAGAGGAGGAGACCTTCTGCACGCTTGGCTGTTGGCTCCCCGGCTGCCTCGTTCCCACCCGACACGCCCGCGCTGCGAGCAACCAACAGTCGCAAATCGCCGGCGACGGATGAGGCAGGCCGCTCGTCTGGACCGACGCAGGCGAGACGTAGCGCATGGTACGGCATGGCCACCACGCTAAGCTTAAGCCAACGCACCGCGCCCACTTTGTCAGCGTGCTAGTACTGCTAGGCAGGTCCGTCCGAACACATATTGGCGACCTATATATGTGCGTGAACTGTTTTGGAATTGAAACTTCAAACTTGCTCCATCCGTGCATCGGCGCCAGCGTAAACAAGGAAGGAAGGAAGGCACGGCGCCTACGCGTACGTGCCTCTCAGTCGTACACTCGTACGTACGTACTTACTACGTACTGAATATGTGATGGCCAAGGCATCATCAGCCTCTCGCGTAGCGTACGAATCCACTGTCGCGCGATTATTATTTGTTTGTTTTCATGATTAGTAGGCCAGATCACTGTCCCGCTACTTAGGCCAACTCCAACGCGCGACCCCAGACAGACGTTCGTTTTATCCGCTTTTCGTCCGTTTGGCGGTGACAATGGGGACGTGTCCGCCTGGATTTATGGATGCGGCGGCCGTGCGCCCAACGCGCGGCCACATCTCGTCCGTTCACCAGCACACTAAAATGAAAATGATGCATATGAAATGGTTCAATCAAACATAGCTCCGAAATAGTCTTACAAACTAATCGAAATTTGTTTGCATGACAAGAAAACAATATCAAATAGTCTTACAACCCAATCGAAATTTGTTTGCATGACAAGAAATTAAACTGATAGATCTACTGGTTGTCAATGTGAGTCCACACGTGCTCAACCAAGTCATCCTGGAGCTGGACATGAGTATGCCAATCATGCAATTCCCGATGAAACTCGACAAAATGTTCAAATGTTGCAGGAGGTGCATGCTCAGGCTCAACATTTTCACCCTGGAAATCAAACCCTTGGTCGTAGATGCTATCATCGCGCTCATCCTCCATGATCATGTTGTGCATGATCACACAAGCAGTTATCATCTCCCAAAGCTTCTTCGTGCTCCATGTTAATGCAGGGTTACGAACGATACCCCGCCGAGACTGAAGCACACTAAAAGCATACTCCACATTCTTCCTAGCACTCTCTTGCATTTGGGCAAACCTCTGTCTCTTCTCTCCTTGCGGATTGGGTATGGTCTTCACAAGAGTGGACCACTGAGGACAGATGTCATCAGCTAGGTAATATCCCTTGTTGTAATGGTGGCCATTGACCTCAAAATTGACCTCCGAGGAGTGCCCTTCCGCAAGCCTTGCAAACATCGGAGACCGCTGAAAAACACTAATATCATTCTGAGAACCAGCCATGCCGAAGAAAGAATGCCATATCCAGAGATCTTGTGAAGCCACAGCTTCAAATATAACAGTGGCACCTTTCACATGCCCCTTGTATTGCCCCTGCCAAGCAAATGAGCAGTTCTTCCACTTCCCGTGCATACAATCTATACTACCAAGCATGCCCCGAAAGCCCCTCTCGGCATTGATCGCCAACAACCTCTCTGTATCAGCGACAGTTGGCTCTCTGAGGTACTCCGGGCCGAACACTTCCACCACGGCCGTGCAAAAACTATACAATGAGAGGAGACATGTGGACTCACTCATACGAACATACCCATCCACAAGATCACCAGGAATTCCATATGCAAGCATGCGGATAGCTGCAGTGCATTTATGGTATGAAGAGAAACCAAGCTTGCCCTGGGCATCCTCTTTGCACTCAAAGTATGGGTCATGCGCGACCACTCCCTCGCGAATACGATTGAACACATGCCTTCTCATTCGGAATCGGCGACGAAATTGATGTGGCCTAAAGAGTGCACCATCCTTAAAGTAATCGGCATAGAGAAGGATGTGACCTTTCTCCCTATTGCGGTCCAAGGCCGGAGCATGGCCGGGGATTGATCCCCTGTACCGAGGCCGCTTCCTAGTAATGTGTTCATTTACGACCAACACAGCCACCAGCTCTTCATCATCCGAGGATGAATCATCCGATGAGCAAATGAGGTTGTGAAAGAAAAACTCATCACCACTATCCATTGTGCCTTGTGAGCAATCCGTCGAACGCCTTGCGGTCGTGCTGGGGAAGCGGCCGGATAGTGCACGCCCTGCTCCCCTCGCAGGCAGCAAAGCAAGGTTTTGGGGTTGGTGGTGCTGGAGGGCGCCCTGCGTCACCGAACGGCCGGCCGGAAGAGGTTGGGGACGACGGGCGACGCCGACGGCCGTAGATTCTCTCCCACCGGCAACAAGGAGAACGCCGGCCAAATGCTTTCCGGAAAGCCGGTGCGGAGAGAGCTATGGCATGGCGCGGTGCTGGTTGGGACGGCCCTTGTGGAAGACGACGCGGCCGGGGAGGGTGGTGGCGGCGGCAATGTCGGGGCACGGAGGGAGGTAGAAGAAGAGAAAAGGGGGGTTTGTCTTCCCGACGGACGGGCCAGGGCAGGACAAGGGCACACGCCGCTCGCGTCCGCGCGTGTCCGTTCGGCCGCAAACTCGACCCAAATTTGGGCCGGGAATGGGTCGAAAGCGGACAGAAAACGGACGACGGTCCGTTTGCGGCCGAGCGTTGGAAGACCTGCTTTGTCCGTTTACCGTGAAAAATCACAAAACTGGCCCTTTGACCAAAGTTCAACACAAAATGACCCTCTTTTCAAATTTTTTTACGAAATGGCCCTACCTGCATGACGCCCGCACCCGGGGCGCCATGTTAAACAGCACGACGCCCTGGTCAAAGGCGTCATGGGATCGCGTTGACCTGCCACGTCGACTGCAAGCGGGCCCAGTTGACGGAGCATAACGCCCCTCCGAGGGGCGCTATGCTTAGTTGTATGGCGCCTTGGGACAGGGCGCCATGCCCCTTCGTTCTTAACCGCGTCGCCCCTCCCTTTCTTCTCTGTTCTTGTTCTGTTCTCCCCCCCCCCCCCGCCCCTCTATCCCTCCTCTCAGATCCGCGGGCTCAAGTGCTGGATCCAAGGGGGGAAAGGGTGGATCTTATTCCCCTTCCCATCCTCAAGGTATTCCTCTCCCTCTCCTCTTGTTTTATTGGTCTAAATCCTCGCATTGGAGAAACCCTACTTCATGCTCTTTTTAGGGATTTGTTAGATTAAAATGATGTATGGATGGGGATATGTAAGGTATTTGATGGTGTATGGATAGGGGTTTGTTAGCATTTGTATGGTGAGGAAATTTGTAGGTATGACTAGGGATTTTGTTTATGGCATGGTTGGGGACAAGATAGGATTAGTATGTTTAGTGAAATTTTAGGTATGTACTAGGACTTGTATTTGTTGGATAGACACTTTATTGATGAATGCTTACACATGTATGTGCCAATTTGGTGTAAAAGAAATTATTGTATGGATATGGACATTTGCACTTGTATGTATGTATGTTCTTGCATATGTTTGGCAATAGGACTTACGATATACATTTGTAATTTGCAGGATGGCTTCTCTTATCAATCCATCGTACGATCAATTGCATCGTGGACGGTTCATGGCAGATGAAGGAAGGGTTTTTGATCAGCTTCACCTGAGGTCCGGTTCGGTTCATGACAAGATGAAGTATGACGAGCGATACACGGAGTATATCCGGAAGACCGGGCTTCTCCCTTTCATCTCACTCGTGTCTCGTTCGATGCCGAAGATGAACCCTTGTGCGATCACGGCACTCGTTGACCGATGGCGCCCTGAGACACATACTTTTCACTTCTATGCTGGGGAGATGACGGTCACTTTGCAGGATGTTTCTCTGATCACTGGACTTCCCATCAAAGGAGAGCCTATTTGTTTTAGCACAGATTCTGATGGATGGCGTGAGATTATGGTTGGACTCATAGGGAGGGAGCCAGGGGTGCAAGGGAAGTCCGCCGGTGCAAGTTATCATTGGATTGCTGAACACTTTGGGGAATGCCCGGCTGATGCGGACGATGAAACAGTGCAGCAGTATACCAGGGCATACTTGTGGTATGTAGTCAGCCGGACTCTTTTCTCTGACGGCACTGGCGTGAACGCTTCCTTTATGTGGCTTAAGCTGTTTGCTGGGTGGGAGCATGGACTCAGTTGGGGTACGGCGGCGTTGGCTTATTTGTATCGTCTGGTAAATAGTTTTGCTTATAATAATGTGTTCACCATGTAGAAATTTTCTCTAGTTTATAATGACATATTTCTTGTTTGTGTGTAGCTGGACGAGGCGTGCCGTAGGGGCGCGAATCCAAGAAACGTCGTAGAGTCAAAGGAAGCGAACATCGGTGGTCCGATGCTTCTATTATCGATCTGGAGTTGGGAGCACTTGCCAGTGGGGCGGCCGACACCAAAGGGTTACGATCCGTGGGATGATCATCATGACCCAGACCGTATGCCTACATGGGCGTATAAGTGGGACAAGGTTGAAGGTTTTGTTGGCAATTCAAAGACCATGTATTTGCACTACTGCAACGAGCTTGACATCATGACCCCGGAGCAGGTTATCTTAGTAGCTTCTTGCTTTGTCTCTTCGGTTTCTTCGGTTTTCCAATAATCATACTAACAATGTAGTTTTTTCTTAATCTTTGTTTATAGGTTACTTGGGAACCGTACGGGAGCTGGTTTTATTACTTTCAGACTTAACCCAAAGTGTCTACAGGAAGCACACTTATGGCGGATGCGTTGCCCGTTGATTTGTTATTATGCTGTTGAGTTTTATCAGCCACAACGAGTTATGACACAGTTTGGCTTATTTCAAGAGACCCCGCCGAAGTACAAGGACACTTCACTACATTTGCATAGGTAAGTGCTTAGCACTTCAAATGCTTTGTCCATTGTTTTGAAGATAGTAACGAAAATGCATTTGTCAAATGCTATGCAGTCTCGACAAGATGAAGCAGAAGAGTATAAAAAAATGGGATCGAGAGCATGACATGTATATCCAGGAGTTCAAGCAGAAGCTCAATAAGATTGAGCGTTCATTGCGTCAACCCACTTCTAAGCCTCCCCCACGGCCTTTTGATACGGAAGCATTCAACAATTATCTTGTGTGGTTTCGTTCCGTTGCACGTACTCAACTTAACGCACCCGCATTTCAGCCAGGGGACATATTACATGAACCCAATCCAGGTTTTGATCGGATGGCCAATATGGAGTACAACAGGCTTATTAGAGATGGTAGACGGTATGAATCGGCGCCACCTATCCGCTTTGTGGTAAGTTACCGTTATATCTATATGCTTGCCTACATTGTGCCAAAATGATTTGTCCTATTGTGTCGAACAGCAAAACGAGCTCTCGAAGCATGTCAACGACGCCGGCGAGGCACTCAAGTACCCTCCAGGTGAAGAGTCGTACAACAAGCTTAAAGCTTTTGTTGAGGTATGACATTTGATAATTTGCTTTTCATACACATTTTTGAGGTATATCTCTTAACTTCATGATATGTCAATTTCATAGCGGAGCATGTCTTGGGCACGTGGCCTTGGTGCTCTACTAGGCTGCCGCTCCACCGATGTCGCAGTCCCTACTGCTTCGAGGTCGAGATCATCATCAAGCGACACCCAGCAGCAAGGCAACGAATCGGTTGATGACGAGGGGGAGGAGGGGGATGAACAGACGCATGATGAGATTAACACCTCGCAGATGCCCGATGCGCCTCAGCCTAGTCAAAGGCGTGGAAAGTATACTTCGGGCAAATACGCAAGGAAGGCACGTAAGGACCCGGTGATCGAGGCCGCCTCAGAGGAGGAGGAAGAGGAGGTGCCGCAGCTCCAGAGGAGAAGGCGCTTAGTGAAGGGGAAGGATGCTACACCGGCTAAAAGGGGGAAAGGAAGGAAATGATGCATTTGTCGTCAAGTTGATGTAGTATTTGTCCAAAACTAGATGTCGTGAACTTATGGTTGTTGAGAACTTGTAGAATTTGTCCAAAACTAGATGTCGTGAACTTATGGTTGTCGAGGACTTGTAGTATTTGTCGAGGACTTGTAGTATTTGTTGGAAACTTTGATGTGTGTCATTTATCTCTGTCAACATTTATTGTCGGAAACTTTGTAGTTTTCTCATCAAAATAAAAAACAGAAACAGAAAGAGAAAAAGAAGAACAAACAGAACTTGACAGCATGGCGCCCCAGAACAAGGCGCCATGGTCTCCAGCACGGCGCCCCAGCCCAGGGCGCCATAGGTTGTCGGAAATGGCTAAGCCCTAAGAGAGAAACAGGGGAAGTGCTCTGTTTTATGCAAGGGGCATGGCGCCCTGGGAAAGGGCGTCATGGTGGAGTGCACGGCGCCCTGTCCAGGGGCGCCATGCTGCCATGCCATGCCAGCGTGGCAAGTCAGCGCTGACGCGTATGGCGCCATTGACCAAGGCGTCGTGATGTCTAGCATGGCGCCCCGGGCGCGGGCGTCATGCGGGTAGGGTCATTTTGTGAAATATTTTGAAAAGAGGGTCATTTTGTGCTGAACTTTGGCCAAAGGGCCAGTTTTGTGATTTTTCACCCGTTTACCCCAAACGGACGCGGGCGGACATGATGGGGTCGCACGTTGGAGTTGGCCTTATGATGGGACGACGTGAAATGACCCAGAGAAACGTAACTTCCACACAAAAAAATTACTGGAGTAGTATATCAAACTGAAGGAGAGGGGGTACTAAATTCAAGCAAAACGAAATGGTGAATCCAGCTAAGGATTTTTTTTTTTAGAAGAAGGCATGGATACAGCGTACAAGCACACTGGCACATCACCTACTAATCAAGATTGAGGTCGTCAAGATGACACCGTCTCCATTTAAAAATTATTCCGTACGAATGAGGCATACATTTAATCAAATATTTGATTTGCTCCCAGATGGATTTGAGGTACAGCCACCATTCCTGTCTATCCAAACCAATGCCAATGGTGGCTAGTTCTAGAGTTAATTTTTTTGGGGGGAAATAGTTCCAGAATTAATTGACGCCACAACACGACAAAATGTAGTACTTCCTCTAATCTAAATTAATTGACGCTAGTTTAGTACTCCCTCCGTCTAGGTGTGTAAGTCATCTTACGAAAACCAAATAATCCCAAGACACTTAGGCGCGGTGCATTAACTTCTACCTCGTTTCTTGTTTCTTGACATATCAACCAATAAGAGATGTGGGGTGTGCATGCTTTTAATTACTTGAGACTACAAAACACGACATGCAGTGGTTAGTTCATTGCATGCAATGCTATTAATTAGCAAATAAACATTAAGTTATCTCGTTTTTCCCTTCTCCTTGGTCACGGTGCACAACCTAAGATAACTTATTCACTTAGACGGAGGGAGTACTGTATAAAGTTAGTACAACTTTGTACTAGACGAGCGTCAATTAATATGGATCGGAGGGAGTAATTTTTTTGCTTCAAGCTAGTAAGCTTGCATGTGCAATGCACGTATCAAATGTTGGCCAAATGAGATTCACACTACTGTAAAACAAGAAAAAATGACAAAATAAAACAGAAATGATTGCCATCAAACAAAAAATATATTTGCATGTATATAGCATGAATTTGCTAATTGTCTATAAAAACACAAGATAAATTTCTTTAATTGCCATGATAGTAATAAAAAATCATGAAATAGACATACGAGTAGAACAAAGAGATTTAAAAAAAATGCCATCAAATATGTATAAAATTTGCCATTATAAATATGCATATTAAGTTGCCATCACCCCGCAAAAAAAAAAAGAGTTGCCATCAGAAAATGTGTATAATTTGTCATTTTGTTGTACATACCGATGAGTGACCGTGAGCGGCGAGGAGGAAAAGCGGTGCTTCATTCGCTCGGTCCGGTCACAGCGCGAATGATTTCAAATGATGACATGGCACCAGCCTCGCGCCGAGATCCATACTATTTGATTGAACTGTGAGAGTTTGCTCTGAATCGCTAGAATACTGACGTCAGTTCTTTAGTCTTTAGGAAATTTTTTCCGACAAGTTTAGGGTAAATAAAAAAATTCTTTGGAATTAGGTCTAAAGTGGGACCATAGAGAAACGCATATCTACTCTATCGTACAAATCAAACACCTCCACACGAAAGATAATGTCAAACGAAGATAACACGGTCATGATCACTAACATGACCACAATTAAGATCCCCCAAAAAATCACAGGTGCAATTAACCCAACTGTAGTACTCCTCCTCGAGTTAAGACACTGCACTTCCGTCATCAAAGATCGCATCAATTACAGTTTGTAGCACGCATCAACAAAAACGATGATCAATTATTGTTCTCCGAGCTATGCCACAGGTCCCTCTCTGCCAGTGTGCCCAATTTATTTATTTTATCTCAAATTAGAATAATGCCCGTGCGTTGCAACGGGTTATAAATCTTCTAGTACGTCGGCTTGTGATTTACTTGTCTATAATAATGCGATTGTGTAAATAAATGATCATCAAATTCTGCCCATGAATTGCCTTATATTTTGACCAAAGTTTGGTAAATAAATTAAAGTGAAACTGGTTCAGAAGGTAAGTAAATTAAGTTGATTTATTATCATACAAGAAAGCAAGGAAGGTTGGACGAAGAGGTGGTGGGAAAAAAGGTGAAATGGGAACCTTATGTTCTTTTTAAGTACTCCCTTCGTTCGGAATTACTTGTCGCAGAAATGGATGTATCTTAGTTCTAGATACATCCATTTCTGCGACATGTAATTCCGAACGGAGGGAGTAGTATATAGGGATAGAGATATCATACAAGGAAGGTTGGACTTAGGGGTGGTAGGAAGAAAGGTGAAATGAGAACCTTATGTTCTTTTTAAGTAGTAGAGATATCATACAAGAAAGGTTGGACGAAGGGATGATGAAAAGAAAGATGAAATGAGAACCTTATGTTCTTTTTAAGTAGTATAAGAATAAGATAAGGGCCTCCTCTCCTCTTCCCCGTGGCCGTGGGAGGAGCTGCCATTTCGCTGGGGCGATGGATCGGGAGACTCTGCGCTCCCCGCCTGTATAAATACACAGGCCCACTACCCAGCAACCGCAAGCCGAGCCGAGCCAAGCCCGACGGCTTTCCGGCGGTTTTCTCGGTGGCTAATAGTTCATCTGTGGGCGGTTTCCGGCGGAATTTGTGTTTTCCTCTTCTGGTTCTCCTCGGCTACCTACCTCGGCAAGCATTTCCCTGCCCACAACTGCCCTGCTCGTCTTCCACCTCGCGCCCCGTTCGATTTCAGAACGAGACTCTGGTTCCTGACAGAATCTAGATCGAGGCAAATGCGTTGGGAGCGGCGGCGGCCATTGTAGTTGGAGTGGTTCCAGTTCGATCCGGCCGTCCGAGGACGTTGCTTTCTGGTGAGCTATTGGCCCCCGCGCCACCGTCGCTGATTATTCTTTAAAGCTACACAACAAAAGCTTGCGCGGCAGTTGCCGTCTTTTTCATGGTTGGTCATGGCCTGCCTGCTCCACAGGTGCTCCGTCCGTCCGTCCGAGGCGATGCTGCGCAACAGATCGAGGAGAGCAGGTGGCGGAGGTCTGATGCCTCATCCTGAGCCCCTCGCCGCTGCCGCTGGTCAGTCATCTTCTTCCGCGCCGGCTCCTGCGCTCCCTTCCCCGAGGCCGTACATGGCGCTCCCGCAGGCCGGGTTCTTGGACGGCGCGGAGCAGGGGCCCTCCTCCTCCATGAGCCCCACCTCCATTCTCGAGACCAAGCAGTTCTGCTGCTCCGCCCTGCCGCCGTTCCTCTCGGAGCGAAGCCTCAGGAAGGCTCAGATGGAGACGGCCGCTCTGGGTCCGGAGCCGGCCAGCGTCGGCGGCCTCGCCGACGTGCTCCGGGAGCACGGCGACGCCAAGGCCGGCGGCCGCAAGGTGGTGTTCGGGTCGCAGCTCAGGATCCAGGTCCCCTCGGGCAGGGCCGTGGAGCTGGTGTCCTCCCCGATAGAGTTCGGCGTCAAGAACCGGGACGCGCAGCTGGCCGTGCTGTCCCCGGCCAGGAGGTTCCTGCCGGAGGTGGTGAGCTCGCCCACCGCCCGGGTGTTCGCCGCCGGCGTCGCCCCCGGAGAAGTGGCCATGTCGGAGGACTACACGTGCGTCATCTCCCGCGGCCCCAACCCGAGGACCAGGCACATCTTCGACGACCGCATAGTCGAGAGCTGCGGGGATGTGCTCGGGGACAAGGCGGACAACGGACCGGGCACGGCCGCCGCCGGCGGTGACGCCGTGCCGGCGAGCGGTTTCTTGAGTTCTTGCCATGCATGCCGCAGGCAACTTGCAGGGCATGCCAATGATACCTTCATCCATCGGTGAGTTTCCTTTCTGTATACAGATCTCTTTAAAAATTTACTCGCCAGTTTACTAATTTTCTCGTACCAAATCAGTTGTTTCTTAGACACTGCATATACGTTGATGAGATTAATGTGGCTATTTCTGCTGGTTGCTCTGCTTATAGTATGTGCGAATCGTCTGTTCATGCTATGAATTTACATAGATTATCTCAAGGCTTGGTGACATGAATTTTGACAGCATCCATGATCTGCTAGATGTGAACTTACACTGCAGAATATAATTCCTGAACTGCTGGTTAGATGATATACTCACAAGTAGTGGTATGTATCAGATGCAGAGTAGATAGAAGGCAGGGGAGGGATAAAATTGTGCATTGACCTCAAGTTCTCAGTTTTTACTTACTGTTATTTGACATGGAGTGCTTCATCATAGCAAGTTTTTTGTATGCAATCATTAACTCGCTGATTGTTGATATATAGCAGTATCAACATAATACATCTGCAGTATACTTGGTCAAGATCATGACAGTTTTATACTATGCCAATAGTATATCTTCGTGGATGGGTCTGATTCTTCTTCGTTATTGAAGTTTAATTAGTAGGCCTTGTTTGGTGGGAACAAAATATGTCCTTGTAACGGAGTTGTTTTGATTCCACATCGCTTTCACGTAGAAAACTATGCAAAAGAAGCTCATTATCCTACTGTTGGGGCCCTGCCCCCGGGGATTATGTTAACAACTACTTCCTCTGTCCCATGATACTAGTATTAAAAAAACGTCTTCCATTATTATGGGACGGAGTAGTAGTTCCTAGCTAGGGATAAACTATTTGGCATCCTAAACCAGGTCCATGTCCCAAGCCTACTCCTGACCATGACCCGGACCAGCTATCATCATCATCACAAATACAAAAAAAATACAAGGCAGGGGACGGATAAAATTGTGCATTGACATCAAGTTCTCAGTTTTATTTACTGCAATTTGACGTAGAGTGCTTCATCGTTGCAAGTTTTATCTATGTAATCATCAACTCGCTGATTGTTTTCGAGAAAGGAGGAATACCCCCGGCCTCTGCATCAAGCGATGCACACACCCATTTGAACTCACTGATTGTTGATAGTAGTAGCTGTATCAAGATAGTACATCTGCAGTATATATACTTCATCAAGATTATGGCAGTTCTATACTGTGCCAATAATATAGCTTCGTGGACGGGTCTGATTCTTCTTCATTATTGGAGCTTATTTAGTAGAGTAGAGTAGGCCTCGTTTGGTGCAAACAAAATAAAATGCTTCCTTCAAAACATTCTGTGATATAATTGGTCCTTTTCTTTCTTTCTTTCTTTGTTCAGGGGTGGCAAAGCATTCTGCAGCGACGAGTGCCGGTACCGGGAAATGCTTTTCGACGAAGCGGTGGACAACCTGCGCTAGCTAGCTAAACGAGGGAGGGACGGTGCGTTTCGCAAGAGTGTTTCAGTGGAGGAGAAGGCATGCATGATGGCCCTGAATAACCGAGATGAGATTTATCTTTCATTTTTAGTTTCTTCTCGACTTTGCAAGACGTACTGGATGATGTTTTTTTGGTCATGGAGAACAGAATCATTTTTAGTCTTTTGCCGCGGATTAGAACACCTTTGCCCACTTTTGTAAGAGGCTGCGCTGTCGGGGACTGATGTTCAACGTTCTAGTTAAATGAAATGAAATTTGATGCCAGTGATCTTCTATCCTGCCATGTGCTGCAAGTTAAATTTTGGCTATTAGGTGTGACATGGAGGCATTTGTCCCAGAATGCACTCTGAAAGAAATTGTGTTCATTAAACTACTGGGAGAGCAAAATCATCCACATGGCTCTTTTGACAGATCCACTCCATCAAAACAAAACACCAGTTAGTGCTCGTCAATCATCAAAATATCTGGGTTTTTTTTCAATCACCATCAAACACTTTGCTTTGCTTGCATGTTCATCAAAAGAGAGGATGGAACTGAAACAAACTGCACCTCTTTCAGTGATTCAGGGGGGCAAAAGTAGCCATCTTGAAAAAAGGTACCTTCATAGGTTTGGGTGGAGTGTGTTGTACAGTAGCTAGCAGCTTTGGTACCAAAATTCAGCGGCCGCACAAGCATAATGAGAGCTCAACTGCTCCTAATCATCACGCTGTTTGTGTAAAAAATTCGGTGGGTGCACTGCTGGACCAACATGATTATGAATTATGATTGCCATGCCATCATTCATGAGTGAGTTTTGCCTGTACTGTTGTCGGGTATCGATCTTTTCTTTGTCTTTTGGTTGCTGTTGCTGCATTATTGGGGAAAATATCAGGTGCTCCTGTCCTTAGGGTGCTCTCCATGCTCCAACTTCAAAAGAATCCATTTATGTCTCCAAAAAATCTGAAAAAAAATTGTGAACGTTCACAAGGAATGTGAATACAACTCCAAGAAATTTGCGGTCCAAACTCTAAATGCACAATGAGAAACAAAAATGTGAAATCTAGGATGAATAGTACCATATAAAAGACAAATGCAACATTTGACACTATTCACCTGAATTTGTCTTTTTTGTTTATCAATGTACATTTCGAGTTTGGACTTAAAATTTTTAGGGACTGTAGTCACATTCCTTGTGGACATTCACTTTTTTTTCAGAATTTTTGAAACATTTAAAATTGATGTTTTAAAATAGGAGCATGGAGAGCACCTGATATTTCCCCTGCATTATTGGTGTAGGTACTACCCGCTTCAGTGCAAACCCCTCACTAAATGTATAAAGGACGATATGAACTTTTCACAAGTTATACTCACGTTTGTATGTATACGCCGTATGTACGTCCGACTGGGCCGGCCCATGGAGGTGGCCTCTGTAGCGATTGCACCCGTACTGGCAGAGGCCTAATTTCTAAAAAGAGGACAGGTAATGACCTCACAAGGATTGGAACTCCGGACATGTAGCTCACAAAGAAATATGTGATCAACGGCTTAGATCTATTTTACACTCTTACCTCTCATGTGAAAAGGAGAGGTAAGAGAGAGCATGTTAAAAAACCTAAGAAAGGACAACGAGCTTCCACAACATGTCCAATGTGCGAGAACAAATCCCTCAACATTTGGAAGCTTCGTGTGGAAGTAGTAGGGCCAGGATTTTGTCATCTTCATACGCTTAAGGCCTCTTTGGTTACATGAAAATTGTAGGAATTCTAAAGGATAGGAATTTTGAAGAAAATTTTCTTTGAAGCCCTCTGATTTGTAGGAATGAATTCCTATTCCTATGTAAGACATGACCAATCCTTCACATTTCATAGAAAAAAAATATTAGGCTAGACCCAATGGACAAGAAAAATTCTTGCAAAATACCAAAGTTGAAGGTTGAAGCAAACTCACAGGAATATTTCCAAACAAGTCTCCGCTGATGAAATTTCCTTGGACAAACATGACCATAAGTTCATAACTACTCCATCAATTCAGCGGAGATTATACTAGCAATCATCACGGCCTCAGTTTTATTAACAGCGGAGATTTACACGAAGTGCCAGCCAAGCAAACAGCGGGCGCGATCACGCAAGCGGTGGACGAGGGTCGGACGATAAGAAGCTGTACACCGCCGCGTCCCCGGCCTCGCCGGCGCCGGCGCCGGGGCGGACGATGTAGCTGCGCAGCACCCCTTCCCTCTGGAACCCGGCCTTCTCCAGCGCCCTCTGCGACCGCGCGTTCCCCACGTCCGTCACCGCCTCCAGCCTCCCCAGCCCCGGCAGCTCCTCGAACACCCTCCCCACCACCTGCGCACGCCAAGAACACGGCAAGTCAGTCAACCGCCAGGCCTGACCGGAGCTCCGCCCGCGTTACGAGCTAGTGGTAGTTACCATCCTGATGGCGGCGGAGGCGATGCCGCGGCCCCAGTGGCCGTGCGCCAGCGCGTAGCCGAGGTTGGCCCTGTGGCCGCCGTCGTCGGGGTAGGGCCACACGGAGACCTGCCCCACGGGGCGCCCCGCGACGCAGATGGCGCGGAACCACGGGTGGCCGAGCACGGTGTCCCTGATCTGCGCCACGGCCTGCTCCCGGGTGGAGCAGAGGGGACGCTTCAGGCTGCGCATCACGCGCTCGTCCGACGCCCACGCCATGAAGTCGTCCACGTCCGCCAGGCCCAGCGGCCGGAGCGACACCACCGGGTCCTCCTCCTCCTCCTGTCGCCGCCGCTGCTGATGCCGCGCGTCGCCGTCAGGGTCCATCGCTCCCTGCCTCTGCTAGTGTAGTTTGATTGTAGTTTTTGGCGACGAGAATTTAGGTACGGGTCAATCAAAGCAGACAACGACATTATTCAACTCAAATGGTCCTTTCACTTGTAATTGTGGCGCCCGAGGTAACTCATATCCCTCGCGGTCCGAGTGCACGAGGCTGAACATGACCATGTCCCTGGGCCGGCCCTTGAGCACGACGTAGCGCCGGAGCACGCCCTCCCTCACGAACCCGGCCTTCTCCAGCAACCGCTGCGACGCCGGGTTCTCCACGTCGGCCACCGCCTCCAGCCGCAGCAGCCACGGCCACTCCGCGAACGCCGCCGCCGCGGCCATCCGCACCGCGCGCGTCGCGACGCCGCGGCCCCAGTAGCCATGCGCGACGCGGTAGCCCACGGACGCCCTCGACGCGCCCCCCTCCTCCTCCCCCGCGGGGCCGCAGGGCTTGACGGAGATGGAGCCTACCACCACGGCGTCGGCGCCGGCGCCGACGCAGATGGCGCGGTACCACGGGTGCGGGAGGACGTGGTCGCGGATGTAGCGGCGGGCCTCGTCGACGCGCGCGTAGGCCTCGCGGCGCTGGAAGAGCACGACGCGCGGGTCCGACGCCCACGCGAAGAGTGCCTCCGCGTCGTCCTCGGTGAACTCGCGCAGGGTGACCTCCGTCTCCGGCGCCGGCTCCCGTCGCTGGTGCTCCATGCTTCCTCTCCCTTTGTGGCGTCCACGGCTCCACGCAGGGTATTATTTGTGTATGGATGACTGACTGGTGAGCCGGCGATCTTGACCGGACAAAGAAGCTAGCTGCGGTTTGACTCCAGAGTGCTTGAGACTCACACACAGAGACCAAGGGAAATGCATGCGCCCGGTGCATAATTTTTTAATCAAGTCGACTGATTTTTCATTTGGTCTGGTTGAATTTTCTGATCCAATGGTACACTGACACGTGTGAGGCGCTGGTTTCAAGTGGTCTCAACTTCACTGATCTCTCTTTTGAGGGTGATCTTGCAGGACACGGTTCCTCTGACATAGCTAACCCTGCTTTCCCCTGCCTTTCTGTCGCTCACAATTGGGCCCCATGCTTGATGGGACCCAAGTGTCAGTGTCTCAATGGCAGGATAGCCCATGTCATCCGATCTTGCAACTTGTTAGAGCTCTGTGTTGGTCTGATAGAAACAGAGTTACTCCCTCTAGATACATCTGTTTGACCGACAAGTAATACGGTCTGAAAATAATAATATTAAATGATATATTATTATTACTAGAGAAAAGTTCACATTTTAATCTTCAACTAACCACTCGGTTTGATTTACAACACTCAACTCCAAAACTGTCCGAATCGAACCGAGTGATTAGTTGGAGGTTGAAATGTGGACTTTTCTCTTACTACTACAAATTTTGATTGAAACATAGCTACCTCACTCATCCAAAATCTATAAAAGATTGAGAAATACAAAGAACAAAAAACTCTATATTTTTTTCAACACTGTTTAGGGATCGAGGGACCCAAGAAAGTAACTGAGGAAGCGAGTAGGCTCACAAATGAAGAGAAGCTAACACAATGCTAAACTGAGGGGACAATGAAACCAGAGAGTCTGACACAAAAGAATGAGAAAATCAACCGAAGGTGTGATTACTGATAAAATAAGTATTCCTCCTTTCCGGTTTATTGGGCTCATCACATTTTCCTTGGTCTCTGTCTGTGAGTCTCAAGTACTTCGGAGTCAACCGCATATTAAAAGTCTTATTTCAATTCTTTTCACCACATGTTCACAGTCCAAGGTGCATTAAACCGATGCATGCAAGGATTAAAAGAAACCAACCAATGCATATAATCATTCCTACTCATTTAGTGGTCATCCACGCATACACTATATATAATTAATGCAGATTAAAGTTTGAGTAATTTTATAAACCACAAGATACATTCCTCCACTCACTATCTACCTTGGTTGATGAGATTTCGGATTTAAGCCATATAAACCGGAAATGAGGGAGTAAATTGTCTAGGTTGATAGTTATAATCCTACCATATCTATCTACCAGAGAATAGCACACATGCAATTATATTAACTTGTCGCTTCTTTCAAATCAATAGACAACATGTTATAAGGATAATGAGAAAAAAAGTGAGGACGTTGGGTTAAAAACTAGAGCTATAGGCAAGGAAAAACATGAAAGATGGATACTGGAAGAAATATACATAATGAAACTGAAAAATAAAATACTACATGCTTAACATTAAACAACATGTAACTTGTAATAAAGCAGTATGAATAACAACGCGGAGAATAATGAAGGACCGAGGATGAATTAACAGTGTACTAAAGAAGAATCGAGATTAGTTTGTTTGCTCATGCATACCATTTATGATATAAATGCTGGAATGAACAAAGATTGGATGAACTAAATAAAGTATTCGAGAATTGACGAGGACATTTCAAAAAGATTATCAAAATCACGAGGCAAACATGAAACAACATCTTTCGACCAAGAGCAATGAATGGGTCATCATTTCCATTGTTGTATATGATAGCACGGTTTTACCAATACCACAGATGATTGGCATGACATTGTTCAATTCCTCAAATGTTACTGCATCTATATGTTACAACTTTATAGGAAAAAATAGAAAATCTCTGTCACTTGCAACTTACACCAGGTTAAGAAAAGTTAGGACACTTATTGCAGAGCGAAGCCACTTACCGAGTTATCAGAACCCAAGATATGCAAGACCAGGTAGCACATATTGCCTCAACTTGCGTTCTTAAACTACAAGGATCCGATGGAGTTCCTAGGATATGCAACAGTTCTGCCATGTCCTGGACAGAAAGAGTAGTTCATGCATAACCGACGATGAAAGGACACCGACATTTTGTTCTTGATAATCATGGGCTGTAAACGAACGAAGCAAGAGCTATGAAAAAAACCCAGAGTATAGTACAAAGAGCACCATAGCATGCATGAAAGCTTCAGGGCTGGCTTGCAGTTATGCATCCTGCGACATGTCAGATATGGATGTCCTCCCTAATGAGGTCGAGGACGCACTCGATGCCAGTGGCGGTTTGGCCAAAGATCCAGCCTAAAAATGTTGATGCATAACAAAAGAAACAAAATTTGTCTGTGAAACTAAAATATACTACTCCCTCCGTCCCATAATGTTACATTATGGGACGGAGGGAGTACTACTTTGAAAGAAAGCATGGTGTTGATCCAATTTCGTTTCATTTTTTTTTTGCCACGAGTTCTTCGGATGTCACTTGACCACGAAAATTTGCACGCTAGCTCATCCGAGGGTCTTTTATTTTTTACCTACTTTCTTTTGAAACAAGAAGGTTTTATTTACCTTTTTTTTAGGGGGAGAAGGTTTTATCTACTGTTCACCGAGGATCATCTCTGGATTACCGTTGAATCGCGCACAAGTTACCCAGCCCATGTACATTTGGGCCTTTAGTTAACGGGCTAGCTGCTTGAAACGACGTAGTGCTTGGATTCGCATTCGCTTCACAAACCCTCATCAGGGAAAAAAAAAAACACAAACCCCAGAGCCAGAGCCGCCAGATCCAGCGAAACCCCAACCCAAACCAGAGAGAGCTCCGGGAGGCGTGGCCATGGATCCCCTGGCCGTGCTCCGGGACTACGCCGCCCGCGGCGACCTGGACAAGATCATCTTCAACGGCGACGACGTCCTCTTCGGCGACGACTACACCTTCCCGGCCAACGTCCCCACGGCCTTCACCTCCAAGCAGTCCGGCCGCCCCTACCCGCTCTCCGCCGCCGTCTTCCTCGCCCAGCACAACGACCTCAAGCACACCGACTTCCTCCAGGCCGCCCGCCTCCGCCGGATCCCGCCCGTCCCCCCCCCCCCCCCCCCCCCCCCCCCCCCCCCCCCCCCCCCCCCCCCCCCCCCCCCCCCCCCCCCCCCCCCCCCCCCCCCCCCCCCCCCCCCCCCCCCCCCCCCCCCCCCCCCCCCCCCCCCCCCCCCCCCCCCCCCCCCCCCCCCCCCCCCCCCCCCCCCCCCCCCCCCCCCCCCCCCCCCCCCCCCCCCCCCCCCCCCCCCCCCCCCCCCCCCCCCCCCCCCCCCCCCCCCCCCCCCCCCCCCCCCCCCCCCCCCCCCCCCCCCCCCCCCCCCCCCCCCCCCCCCCCCCCCCCCCCCCCCCCCCCCCCCCCCCCCCCCCCCCCCCCCCCCCCCCCCCCCCCCCCCCCCCCCCCCCCCCCCCCCCCCCCCCCCCCCCCCCCCCCCCCCCCCCCCCCCCCCCCCCCCCCCCCCCCCCCCCCCCCCCCCCCCCCCCCCCCCCCCCCCCCCCCCCCCCCCCCCCCCCCCCCCCCCCCCCCCCCCCCCCCCCCCCCCCCCCCCCCCCCCCCCCCCCCCCCCCCCCCCCCCCCCCCCCCCCCCCCCCCCCCCCCCCCCCCCCCCCCCCCCCCCCCCCCCCCCCCCCCCCCCCCCCCCCCCCCCCCCCCCCCCCCCCCCCCCCCCCCCCCCCCCCCCCCCCCCCCCCCCCCCCCCCCCCCCCCCCCCCCCCCCCCCCCCCCCCCCCCCCCCCCCCCCCCCCCCCCCCCCCCCCCCCCCCCCCCCCCCCCCCCCCCCCCCCCCCCCCCCCCCCCCCCCCCCCCCCCCCCCCCCCCCCCCCCCCCCCCCCCCCCCCCCCCCCCCCCCCCCCCCCCCCCCCCCCCCCCCCCCCCCCCCCCCCCCCCCCCCCCCCCCCCCCCCCCCCCCCCCCCCCCCCCCCCCCCCCCCCCCCCCCCCCCCCCCCCCCCCCCCCCCCCCCCCCCCCCCCCCCCCCCCCCCCCCCCCCCCCCCCCCCCCCCCCCCCCCCCCCCCCCCCCCCCCCCCCCCCCCCCCCCCCCCCCCCCCCCCCCCCCCCCCCCCCCCCCCCCCCCCCCCCCCCCCCCCCCCCCCCCCCCCCCCCCCCCCCCCCCCCCCCCCCCCCCCCCCCCCCCCCCCCCCCCCCCCCCCCCCCCCCCCCCCCCCCCCCCCCCCCCCCCCCCCCCCCCCCCCCCCCCCCCCCCCCCCCCCCCCCCCCCCCCCCCCCCCCCCCCCCCCCCCCCCCCCCCCCCCCCCCCCCCCCCCCCCCCCCCCCCCCCCCCCCCCCCCCCCCCCCCCCCCCCCCCCCCCCCCCCCCCCCCCCCCCCCCCCCCCCCCCCCCCCCCCCCCCCCCCCCCCCCCCCCCCCCCCCCCCCCCCCCCCCCCCCCCCCCCCCCCCCCCCCCCCCCCCCCCCCCCCCCCCCCCCCCCCCCCCCCCCCCCCCCCCCCCCCCCCCCCCCCCCCCCCCCCCCCCCCCCCCCCCCCCCCCCCCCCCCCCCCCCCCCCCCCCCCCCCCCCCCCCCCCCCCCCCCCCCCCCCCCCCCCCCCCCCCCCCCCCCCCCCCCCCCCCCCCCCCCCCCCCCCCCCCCCCCCCCCCCCCCCCCCCCCCCCCCCCCCCCCCCCCCCCCCCCCCCCCCCCCCCCCCCCCCCCCCCCCCCCCCCCCCCCCCCCCCCCCCCCCCCCCCCCCCCCCCCCCCCCCCCCCCCCCCCCCCCCCCCCCCCCCCCCCCCCCCCCCCCCCCCCCCCCCCCCCCCCCCCCCCCCCCCCCCCCCCCCCCCCCCCCCCCCCCCCCCCCCCCCCCCCCCCCCCCCCCCCCCCCCCCCCCCCCCCCCCCCCCCCCCCCCCCCCCCCCCCCCCCCCCCCCCCCCCCCCCCCCCCCCCCCCCCCCCCCCCCCCCCCCCCCCCCCCCCCCCCCCCCCCCCCCCCCCCCCCCCCCCCCCCCCCCCCCCCCCCCCCCCCCCCCCCCCCCCCCCCCCCCCCCCCCCCCCCCCCCCCCCCCCCCCCCCCCCCCCCCCCCCCCCCCCCCCCCCCCCCCCCCCCCCCCCCCCCCCCCCCCCCCCCCCCCCCCCCCCCCCCCCCCCCCCCCCCCCCCCCCCCCCCCCCCCCCCCCCCCCCCCCCCCCCCCCCCCCCCCCCCCCCCCCCCCCCCCCCCCCCCCCCCTGGTCCTTTCACTTGTAATTGTGGCGCCCGAGGTAACTCATATCCCTCGCGGTCCGAGTGCACGAGGCTGAACATGACCATGTCCCTGGGCCGGCCCTTGAGCAGGACGTAGCGCCGGAGCACGCCCTCCCTCACGAACCCGGCCTTCTCCAGCACCCGCTGCGACGCCGGGTTCTCCACGTCGACCACCGCCTCCTACCGAGAGAGAAGAGGGGGAAGAAACAGGTAAACATAATGCAAACAAATACAACACGATGCAGGCTAGGCTACGATGCAGTGCAGGGTTGCCTAAAGATGCATCTGATTCACTATGGTTATTTTAGGATTATCGCGGGATTTATTTATCGGTGCGGGTGCACTATTCATCTACCGGAATCGGGTCCGGAATTACGAGTTCATCTACGTAGGGGGTTCCGACAAAGAAACAGACAGCACGATTAGACTTGTCTCGTCGTTCTGAGCAAGTTTCATGTTTTAACTTTTTCGATCCGAGCTACGGTTTAAAAGTTATGAATTTTTTAAAGTTTATTTGAATTTTTGGGATTTATTTATTTACAGAAAATGAATTATGACGTCAGCATGAGGTAATGCTGACATCAGCATGTCAACAGGACGGCTGAAAAGTCAAACCTGACATGTGGGTCCAGTGGGACCCATATGTCAGTCTCTGTTTAGACTAACAGCGGATTAATCTAATTAGCAGGGTTAATTAGGGAGTGGGCCCACATGTCAGTGAGTGATTAGTATATTAAGTTTATTTTTATTTTCAAAACGTTTTAGTTAATTAACTGGACGGTGGGGCCCGCGTGTCAGTGAAACTGGGTTGCCCAGTCAGCAGTTGACTGGGTCAACCCAGTCAACTGGGGCCCCCAGGGCCCACGGTCAGTGACGCCAGGGTGGGACCCACCCACGCCACGTCGCCGGAGCGACGCCGGCGGCCAGAAAACACGGCGGCGACGCACGGGAAGCGGTCGGAAACGCGACTCCGGCGACCATTTGGCGCGCGCGTTGGTGCGTTCGAAAGAGGGAAGAGTGCCATGTCGATCTGGCCTACTAGCGCGAGCTGAAACAGCCGAAGACGAGCGCTATGACCTCGCCGGCGGCGAGGTGCTTCGGGCGAACGCGGATCTGTCGCCGTAGGGCATGGCGAGCTACGAGGCTAGGCGCGCTGGAACCGCGAGGAGATGCTGAGTGCGTTCCTGCACTCGCACGGCCATGACATGGAGTGTATCACCGGCGGCGAGCTCCACGGCGGTGACGGTTTCGGGCGGCGATGGCAACGGCGCTACGGTGGCGCAAACGGACGGAAAGGAGAGAGGAAAGGAGCTGCTGCTCACCGTGAAGGCACACGTAGGCCCGGTGGTAGCTTAGGAGCAGCAGTTCGCCGGCATTCGTCGGAGTTGCGCCGGCGACCGTAGATGGGGAAGCGCTCGATCCCCGCGCTGTGGTGGCGCAGCGCTCGAGCCAGCAGTCGGAGAGGAAGGAGAGGAAGTAGGCGGAGCGATCGGGACCGGTCTCAGGCGTCGGGGAGGCCTGTGGCCACGCCGGCGAACTCGGCCATGTCGTCGGCGTCGGGCTTCTCGTGCGGGAGGGAGAAGACGAGCGAGAGAGCGAGATCTGGGAGAGGATAGGGTTGCGGGGAAGGGAGAGGAGCTCGCGGCGCCCTTATCCTCGCCAAGGGCCGACGGATGGCCGACAGCGAGACGAGCTCCGCCGTGTCGGCGCTTGGGCGCGACAGCGCACGATGAGGACGACGACTGTGGTTGATGGGCTGGGCCAGGTACTGTAGCGCGTAGACTTTAGTGCACAGTAGAGTGTAGGCCTTTTCCATTTTCTATTTTCTGTTTCTGTTTTGTGTTTTTCTTTTATTTCTTTCCTGTTTTGAATTAGGTAGGTCACTTTTGCACTTTTGTAAAATATGGGACTAGGCCCAAATAATGCAGTGCAATATTAGCTCTCACCAAAAAGTGGTTTGGGGCGATACAAGATTTTGTTTGAATTTGAAATGATTTTAAATGGATTAAATATGGCTGTTTTGTTGCTGTTTCAAATAGTTTGAGTCATGTAAGTAACTCCAAAAAAATTGGTTATGATTTTATAAATGTTCCTGGATTATTTGCCATTTAATGAACATTTTCCCAACAATGTTTGATCAACTTTATTTTGCACTTTTGAATTTGAGTTGATTTTTCAGAATTGAATTTGAGTTATTTTGGGTTAACCACTATGATTAGGCACTGCAAATGATATGACTTGGCAATATTAGCAGTTGATCATAATGGCTATTACACAGGTGTGTTACAGGCGCTTTTTAAGGCCTTATTTGCATTGCTTTTATTTAATTGTTTGCACACCGCATTCATTCAATGGTAATAGGGAATAACTTTTTTCTAGGTCAGGTATTATAGTGTTACAAATGTATCCTGAAGCCACTCCTTACAGCAACAAAGAACTTGAAGCATGCTTTCTATTTTGTACTTGATATGGACAGCTTGAATTCCTTGTTTGTATCTAACCGTGTGATCTTTTAAGCTGTCCCTTCCATTTTGTACTTGATATGGACAGCTTGAATTCCTGGTGAATTTAATAACCGGGGTTTTTAAGGTTGGTTATCATGTATTTTCTTAAAGTTTAAGTGTCTTTGCAGTAACCTTAGTGATACATGTGTGTTTACTGAAGGTTCAGTTTTGTTCTTTGTGCTATGGACTTATCAAGCATTTGGTGACCTAGAGTATAGTGTAGGGATAGTCCTGCAGGCAATTAGGACGAAGGCTTCACCTCAAATATGCATGATGATATCAGATTGTGCTATTCAAGTTAATTTTATAACAAGAGAAGCCATCATAGTGTGTAACTTCCTTTACTGTCATGTTTCAATAATTCCCACTGGTAGTTTTAGTTGTTGGTTTCTTGCTATTTCTATATTAATTGTTTACAGGAGCTGGCGCCGCTGTTAGCTTCTTTTAATACGTTGTGCTGCCAGTTGTTTGGATAGCTAGTTTTTGAAGAACTGGTTTTGTTTAAACACAAAATCTGTTATAACAAATTAAAACCTTGTTTGGGTTATCCAACTAAGTCGTGGATAAGTTAAACTCAGTTCTCCGAAAACCCAAAAACTGAGTTTTTAGAAAAACCACTAATCGTCGTTTTTCTATATACTACCAGTTTTCTAATGTACGAGTAGATGGAAAGGGATCGACTCCACGCCCTCGTCGTGGTGAGCGACTGAGCTCCTGCCGCTGGCAGTAACCTCAAGTCCTGCGGCGGCGTGTTGTTCCGGGCGCCCATAGCGACAGCTGCGACACCATCGACGACGGCGTCTTGTTCCCGGCGTGAGCAACACGGCCTGTTCAACGCCCATGGCAACAGCTGCGACACCATCTACCTGACACCATCGACGGCGGCGTGTTGTTCTCAGCGCGAGCAGCACGACCACCTCGGCACCCATGGCGACGGCTGCGACACCATGGATGCGGCATGATGTTCTCGGCGCGAGCAGCGCGACCTCCTCAGCATCCATGGCGATGGCTGCGACACCATCGACGGCGACGTGTTGTTCTCGACTCGAGCAGCGCGGCCTCCTCAGCGCCCATGGCGCCGACTACGACAACATCGACGGCGCCATGTTGCTCCTGGCGCGAGCAACGGGACCTCGTCGGTGCCCATGATGACGGCTGCAACACCTACACGCCGGAGAGCCATTTTACTCTTCTCTGCTGTTCAAGGCTCCAAGCTGGACAACAGTTCTCACCATTTGCACGGTGACCGGACGGCCCCGCGTCGGTGCGTGACATTGCCACGGCGAACTGCGTGCGGTAGAATGAGTATTTAGACTAGTACTTTCGGCCTTCCAGGTGACCAACAGAGCACGTGGTGAAGCTCAAATCCAAGCTCCATGGAATCTGTACATAATACTACAACTCGTGTGTGTTAAACATTGTAATGTGTGCGTGCGTGAGTCTGTTGTAACTATCTGGTTAGGCTACCAATTCTGCTAGTTAACTTGGAGATCAATCCTAAGCCTAACCAACTCCTGTAATCTCCTGGCCTTCGAGCCCTTTAGCAACGATTGCACTCAAGATCCTTTTTTCAGCTTCCTGAGTTTGGATCTAACCTAGCCAAAAGAGCCCGCACTCACTCGATGCACAAAAACGTACCAGCCCTCATCCTCGACATCCCAGTCGGTCAGATAGATCACCACACCACACCACACCAACCGTCCTCGACATCATCCCAGGTTGCGTTACAATCTAAGGCCAAAATTTTGGCTTCGTTACAATCAAGGCCAAAATTTTGAGGCGAAAGTCCCAAAAGTTTTGGTTTCGTTACAAACAAGGCCAAAATTTCGACAAGTCGGGCGGATTTTCGCTAGAAATTTTGGCAGCATAACGCGTTGGCGGAGAAAAAATCACCGTGCGCCATTCATTGCAAAATTCACTCATGCACTCCCAAGTCAAGTCATTACACTGGACTGGATGAAACATCCCATATCATCATCCAACCAAATCATTTCCTCAACAAAAGACAAACTCAGCAAACAAGCTAACCCAACGCCACCACAAACTAAATAAGCTTCCACTTCTCACTGTTGGCCCTTCCTTCCTTGTGTTGTCATTCTTATGTTTGATTGAATGAATGGTCACACCAAGACCAAGACGGACCTTCCTTGTGTTGAATACAAAAGCATGGCCAATCTTCATACCTCCTGTAGCCTCGCCCGGAGATCAGAATCCTGGGTGCCGACTAACTAGTGCTCCGGATTCTTATCCATAGCCAGCCACTGCACCGATCACTATGTCATCGCCGCAACTGGACACAAATAAAATTCCAGAGAAAACAATCAGAGCTTCTGCAAGTCACGATACCGTAAGACTATCATCACTGAATGTAGTAGTACTAGTAGTAGTAGTATGAATACACTCGACACATCAACAGAAGTCCCTTGAACAATCAATGCTACAAACTCATGTAAAACTACAGTAAAACTACCATTCCTAGATGACTGAACGTAGTAGCAGTACTTCATACTATCAAACTGACCAAATAGCAAGTGCTAGACTCTCCTACCTCCGTCCGGAATTACTTGTCGCTCAAACGGATGTATCTAGTGCTAGATACATCCGTTCGAGCGACAAGTGATTCCGGACGAAGGGAGTATGATTTAGGAATAGATACGATCTCTATGGTGTGAATCCATCTTGAACAAGGCCAAAAACAATACAAATTCAGTTTCACAAAAACATACAAGTCTGAACCGTTGATACATCATGGCATGTGTTCTATATATCTTCAGGTAAGGGGCAAATTTAGTAAACCAAATGCCTTGTATCTCAACAGCCTGTACATTTTCTATGTGTGCAAAGTAAGTTTGGTCGGAACTTAACTAACTTTGTAAACACCAGTTAAAGCAACACAGAATAGTGTCACCTCAGTAACAACAAATGCAATTGATTTGACTGTTCTAACTTTAGCAGTGTGTGTCATAGGGTGAGTGGCTTACCACTCCGCTGGCGGGTGCGATAGCCTTGATGGCGGCAGCCTCCGTGGCCCATAAGAGAAGATTCCACATGAACCTCAAGAACATCAAACCAAAAGAAAGAAAGAAAATCCAACTTCAGTTCAGCATCCACTGGTGGCAGGAACGCAGAGCGCAGATAAACAATGTAAGCACCTGCTTCTCCAGGAGCTGCTTGTTGGGGCCGAAGATTTGGAGGCGATGCTGCACCTGTCAGTGGTGGCTGCACCTCCTCCATGGTCATTGTTCTCCTACAGCAAAGAAGGAGCAGCATAAACTTCAAGAACAGAGCAGGGCGAGCAGCATGATACCAATGTAGACAGTTTCTAACCGACCAAATAGTAGTAGTAGTACTTCCTACAATCAGACCGACCAAATAGCAAGTGCTAAGCTCTACCATTGATACATCATGGCATGTGATCTATATATCTTCAGGTAAGGGGCAAATTTAGTACACCAAACGCCCTGTATCTCAACAGCCTATGCATTTTCTGTGTGTGCAAAGTAAGTTTGGTCGCAACTTAACTAACTTTCTAAACACCAGTTAAAGCAACACACAATAGTGTCACCGTCCACAGAAGGTATGTGGGGGCTGGCAAGTTCCCATCGTCCACAGAATGCTCCAGGAGCGTCTTCTTGCCTGGCACACAGTTAGGCAAGATGCTGCTGATCAGCATAATGAGTGGCTCGATGTAGGCATCCCAATCGCCTTGGCACAGCTCGATGGCCGTGGGCACACAGGTATGAGAGACCAGAGGAGACACTTACCACCAGTGGCGGAATCGAAGAAGAATCGGCCACCGAAAGAGCAGGGCAGGAGGCGACGTTCTGGAAGAAGAATCTTGTACACCTGGATGTGGAAACCAAACCACGTAAGGGCAAATCAGACAAGTAGAACAACAGCGCATCACCTGGCATACGATCTACATGTGACATAGCTAGCTCTATGGCATACCAATAAGATCATGCAGATCACCACCAAAGTAAACTATGATGTTAGGTTTGAAAATGCTACCAAACAAAATTCATCACCAAAGGAAAAATGAAATAGCACAGAAAAACAAGTACCTGTTGCCAGTTTCCTAGATTCTCCTTGCTGCATGTAACCTTGAGAAGGTTGGAGGACAAAAGCAAGGTCATTATAAAGAACCGATGGAAAGAAATCCCATTAACATGAACAATGAGTGCCTGATGACACCTCCAATAGAAACATAGTTAGTAGGAATGTACTTTCAGGTTTGAGCAGCTCCACTTCTTCCTTAGATGGGCAGAACCTTATCAGGTATCTACTTGATCACCACCAACGATGGAATCATCAGGGTACCTGCGTGAGGAAACCACATCACGACAAAATCGGACTAGAACAACGCAGGCACGGAATAAAGATTATGTTACAGCCAACCACCATGCTAGAAAGAGTTGAGATCCGGATAGTTCCCTAAACTTTAATGTACCACCAGGCCGCTATCAATAGCTCAAATAAAGGTAGTTCATTTAAAAAAAATTGTGGTTCATCTCAAGTCTCAAACCACAGTGGGGCCTAAGTAAATCCTTCACACAGACACAAATAGTCAGGAATCCATTCATCAAAATGATGCTGGTCTGTCCTTTAGACCATCCATTCATCAAAATACAGTAAGAGAAATTAGCTTTAGTTTAGTATCAGTCACAGTTCATGATGATTCTTTTTGCGGCAAATGGAAAATTGACCCCTATTGAGTCATGGCAAATTGAATCAACTGTTTAAGCAACATATGACTGGAATATCCTTTCTGCGGCAAACGGACAATCAATCCTTGTTGTCTTATGGTGAATGCAAAAGGAAAAGACATATTTTTGAATTATCAAATGTTAAACTGCACTACTGCAGCACCAGCAGTCCAAGTAACATATGGACAGAAGGTACAATTTAGTAGAAATAGCTAGTTAGTATATACAGAAATATGGTCGTGAGGGAAATATTACCTCCAAGAACTGTGCAAGGATTAGTCAAGAAGTGTGAAAATGGCACATGGCGCTCCATGAAGGCGATCTGTAAAAGGAATGGATGCCAAATTATGCCAAGAAAATGTTGTACACAAGAGTCAACGGGTGCAAAACAACAAAACGGAGCCAGCATAGCATTCTCTTGCCAGATGAAGATAATTCAAGTGGTTATAATAAACATGACATGAAGAGGTTATATCTAAACGATCTCAGTACTTCTGAAATGCTATATCACACAAGTAAGAACATTTTGATAATGAACCTTTTGCCAAATTCATCAAACCAACCAAATTAACTCTCCAGATAATGTTTATTCTAGCTGTACAACATAAAAGAAAGAAACAGTAGAATTCATAAAAGAAACAAAGCCCATACAGATTCTAGACCAGCATAACTCTCTCCAGGTAGATTCAAGCCGCTTTGTTAGGAAGACCAACGAATAAAATGGGTACTGATATGAACCCAAAGAAAGGGTTGTAAGACTGGAAACTAACGTTGTACTACAATATGCGTGTAAGTAGCAGTTCAGCAATCCAATTCATCAAAAGCAAAATACCGCTAAACACAAACAATTGACTTTGTGCACTATGCCAGTGGTGAAGGTGAGAATCAAATAGTAAAATGTTCAAGGTACTTGCTTTTTGCAAAGTGTGGTGGGACTTTGCATCCACTAGTTGGTCAAATTTCATGGCCAACTGCAAGAAGCAATGATTTGTGCCAAGAAAGTAGAGCTTCCAGTTTAACAACCAACCAATCAGGTTTCAATGATCTAGTGAAACATGGGTGACTCAGCCTTGAGTTCTGCAGCTTTCAATTCTTTAGAACAAAAGAGGACAATTTCCATGAATGAATACAACATAGCTAAACCCCCAGTTTATGATATAGAAAACAAACATGGGAAAGCTCTTGGAGAACTCAATTGCAATGATGATACAAATGGGCAAAAGCAAAGCAGTTCACTTATGCCAAATGTGGAGATCCATGACCAAGACTCTTGTTACTTGTGGCATACAAACACTTGTAGGGTAGGGCCAAACAAATTGGAGCTTACATTTATTTAGCACTAAACGGTGGCTTACCACATATGCCGGGGACGAAGAAGAATCGAGGCCACTGGAGGGGCAGGGCAGAAGTCATCGGAAGGCCACCTTGGTGGGCATCCTCACCATATCATAGCAGATTTTCCTTTCACCAGATGATGCTGCCAGAATAAGCATCATGTAATCAGGGAATGCAATGAGCTAATAAAGTATGCCTCAGCAAACATGCAAGCTAGCAAGCATGAACGGGTACTTGAATTCAATACACGAGATCAATTCTTAAAAAAGGGTCAAATTATACTGAATAAAGGCACCAGTACAATGATCGTCTATCCAGGATTATTCAAGCAATGAAAAAGGAAACCTATATAGCTAGGACTACATTTACCGAGCAATCAAACAAATCCTCATCTAGCCGTTTACTCTATTGTACAACAATGACACCACAGATCAATCTCACTCAGCCAAGCGAGCAAAAATAAATCAGGTATTTAAATTATTCAAGACATCAAGCAAATCTTCCGTTTGCCATCTCCCATGTACGCAGTACCAACCAAATTAACTGTCTAGATTATGTTTATTCTAGCTGTACAACAGAAAAGAAACAGTAGACTGCATAAATAAAAGAAACCAAAGCCCATAAAGATCCTACGAACCAGCATAACTATCTCCAGTTAACTAAAATTCAGTTATCGCCATTGCTGAAAATATCAGCAGAGGTGTTTCAATATGAATAAGCAACAACAACCGGTGAATCAAGGAACAAGATACTTGCAACTGCAAAATTAAGAAACTATTAAGACATATCTTCCAAACAAGCTTGAGTGCAAGGAACAACGCACTCTCAGAAGTTTAGCAAAGAAACTGGGTACAGATAACTGTTCGCGAAGTTGGTGTTAAATAAACCAGTTGCAGTCCTTGTCTTCAGAACTTACATCTAGTGTTCGCGGGAGAGGGGTTCCAGCGGTGGTGTTCTTGCATTATCGCTGGTTGCTGCATGGGTTATTCTTGTGCACAAGGCGCAGAACTGGGTGGAAACGGTGGCATCCTCTTCAACGAGTTATCATGGGAGACAAATTCCTGGCAACCAATAAGAAAAATGAAGCTCACAGTTGGAAAAAGGATACAAAGAGCCACACATATTCTGAAATAGTAAGCCGTGAGTAGAGAGACAGCTACCCGCGGTGAAACATTTAGCATGCAGCAAGAGAACAACACATTCATTCATCACACCTTCAGTTTATGGATAACAGGCAAATCATTCACGAAGAACAAAAACTGCATAGTTGACTAGTCATTCACGGAGATAAAATGTGACCTTCATTTTCTTACCTGCTTATGAGCAGTTAGAATACGAGACGTTTGGAGATACACAGATACGAAAAAAATGGGCAGCCCGGTGCATGTAGCTCCCGCTTGCGCAGGGTCCGGGGAAGGGTCCGACCACTTTGGGTCTATTGTACGCAGCCTTTCCATGCATTTCTGTAAGAGGCTGTTTCCAGGACTTGAACCCGTGACCTCATGGTCACAAGGCAGCAGCTTTAGCACTGCGCCAAGGCTCCCCTTCAGATACACATATACGAGACAAGAGAAAATCAAAGTTCCTCTTAATTTATGTTACTTTGCTAGTTTGCTTTAGAACTTTGATTAGCCTGGTCTTTCTGTTAAGAACTTGGGGATAGAGGCGCTGTTGTTAAAGTCAAATGATGGAAATAATCTAGGCCTCCGTGAGCTGGCACACTTGCTGGTTTCTTTGTACAGGAACCATAACACAATTAGTGTGTTCATGGATAGCCTGATTCGGCATTTATAATCATTTTGAGTTTGAACTACATAGGCTACGCACCTTATTTCCTTTTGCCCTTAGTAGGTTGAAGCTTCAAGTGGTCAGACCAGAGTAAGAGAATAAGCTGGTCAAAAGTCACTCTTCACAGATGATTTTTCGGACTAGAAGGTAAACCTATCCATGCCTTAGATACCTCTGTGTACAGAGTGAGTCTAGGCCACCATTTTTGTTTCTCATACAACTGGAATATATGTAAGATACATGGTAATTAGGAATTTTATTTTTCTACCGAGTCCTTGACATCACTTATACATCTCGCAGGTTTCTGGACAGGATGATTTCGCCTCAGCTACTGAGATGTTCGTCCCAAGAAAACCTTTGTCCTGAAGAAAGGCAGGACTGCTGCTGATTCGCTTGCTACCTGCTTATGGATGTTCCACCAGGAAACACCCTAGACCGCAGCCACTACTGGGCACTATGCACAGACCTAGTTTATGTATAATTATGCTATCCTAGAGAACACATGCTAGACAGTGAAGCTATGCTTAATGATGTGTCCCTTGATTACTAGCATGCTTTAGCTTGCTTGCTAACTAATCCCTCTTGATTTGTATTTCGTACCAAACAGATTAATAGTCCAAGCAGGTACAGAGGCCAACCATCCATCCATCCCTGAGCGACACAGAAAAATAGAAAGCTCAAACCAAACTAGATAGGGTAAATCGAATGGCTGCAAGCAAGCAAGTACTCCCTCCGTTTCTTTTTAGTCTGCACATAAAATTTGGTCAAAGTCAAGCTTTGTAAAGTTTGACTAACTTTATATTAAAAAATATTAACATTCACAATACTATATAGCTTTAGTATTGTAGATGCTCATATTTTTTAATATAAATTTGGTCAAACTTTGTGTAGTTTGACTTCAACCAAATTTTATACGCAGAGTAAAAAGAAACGGAGGGAGTGTCTCATTATCAGGATATCAAAACTGGCTGACGATCAAACAAAATGCAGAGAAAGACTAACCACAGAAAGTACTAGCACCAACCTCTTGCAGTGCTCGATGGAACTAATAATCAGTCAAGAACAAACAATAACCCTACCAGGAAACTACGAGGAAGAAAGGGTCACGTCTTCTTACCGCCGCCATTGAACTCGATGGTGTAGTCGTCGGTGGCGGTGGAGACAAAAGCTGGCTGAACCTACACTGCGGCCTTGTCGTGAGCCCTGACCATATTTTCAATCACCCGGCAGAGCGCAGGAAACCATCAGCAAACAGGAGATAGCACAAAAATAGAATTAGCGTGGATATATCGACAAACCCAATCAACTAGTGCATATATGATTCGGTTTTGCAGCTAATTAACATGAGCATGTATGACTCGGTTATTTTTCTTTTTAATGGAGAGAATATTCAAGTTGAAACCAAATTCAAGATGCAATCGTCTATCTCTGAAACCAAACAAATTGCTCTGTTTTTTTCTTCATATGTTTCCATCCAACACATTTAAGTTATATTACTATACTAGTTCGAGCAAGTACAGAGGCCAGGCATCCATCCATCCCTGAGCTTGAGCGGCAGAGAGAAAAGGGAAGCCCAAGTCAAAAAATTCCTAGCTACTACTACATTAATAATTCACGTGCCCAGACCAAACCAAACTAACATGCACTTGATAGGGGAAATTAAAGGGATGCAAGCAATCAAGGGAGGGAGGAAGGGTCGACGTCTTCTTACTACCGCCGTTCAACTCGAAGTTGCAGTCGCCGACATGGTGGTGCAGGGGCGCGAGCTCGCTGGAGACGGGCAGCTGCACCAGGCTGTGGTCGTACTGGTTGCTTGCATACCCGGATGCCAGCGCTCGATCCGTCCGCGCCATGGGTGGCCAGCAGGGAAGGGGGCGGCTTTATCCTTCTACTGCTCCGAGTTAACACTACCACCGAGTTTATCCTTCACCTTGCCTAGCCAAATGCCTGAACCGTTGCAGCAACCCGACAGCCACGGGGCATACCTACATACAACAGCAAGAATAGTCGAGCCAATTAATGCAAGAGTTGATCAATGAAAGCACAAGTGATTAGGTGAAGAAAATGAGAACAACAGACACAAGCATGGTTAACTCATAGCTATTTCGAGTATTGTTTTGCAGCTGAAAATAGATTATTAGATTACGACATAGTATTGTTTTGCAGCCCAGATTATGTAGTACAGGAAAACACCTAGGCTCTCAATGTTTTTGCCAATCTAAACAAAACATGCCAGGTTCATGGACTTATCTAGACACAGGCATCAATCAATGACAAATTGAGATACACAAACATCATCATCAACTTTCACCCTTCCCAACTAATAAAGTTGTTATCGTGACACACAACACCATCCATCTCTTCATATTACCGCTAAGCACACACCAATGGCAAAGGGATCAGACTTTACACTCTCTTTCAAGGATGGAATTGATCCATCATAAAGCATGCATATACCAGCAAAATAAAACTAACTCTAGACAGACAAAAAAAGGCAGATAAAACTTCTCTGTGCAAAAACAGAGGAGCCAACAATATCATCAGATTCTACATATAGCACCAAATTCACTTTCTACAGGAATGAATTGCAGATTTTGATCCACAAACATTTTCAGGTTCAAATCAACATCTTGCCAGTCGACTAGCTAGTTCAGAAAAGAGAAGTTGGTTGTCACAGAACCAGTCTAAAAGTGAACAGTACGGCAGCATATACGTCTGCTTCACTGTCAAACATTGAGATGACCGCACACGGAAAGAACAGATCTCACACTTCCGACGGCCTGGCCTGTAGTTTTACTTGGGATCTCAAGTTGTCACTCACCTTCCTGCTGCATGCACATTCCCTTCCTGTTGGCTGTTCATTTATCTTCTTCTGGGGACAAAACATGGACCAAACAAACACATTACAAGAGTCAGTAGCAGACCATCAACGACAGGCATTTTTTGGGACACAAGATGAACCTTCAAGTACTACACCGACAAAAAGACCATAACAAAATCCCAATGTTGGGATCAACTACACCAATTTTCACTACAGAAGATGGAATCCTACAAAGTACAAACATCATATGAAAACAAAACAATCAAAAGCTGGGGCGTAAACGTGAGCGTCAAAAGTTTGTTTTACCCAGACCAGATATGCACCAGACTATTGCATTGAATCTCACAGCAGCCAAACTGCAGCACTAGTTGAGCAGCTCAATATTCAACTTTGCAAACAGCAAAGTAGCCTGAGAAAATGCATGCACGAAAGAACATACAGGTGGGCTTCTTAGTGGGCCAAAACCACATTAATTATGTAGGTAATGCTATAACAAGGAGGCAATGAAGGGCGATCATCATCATGTAAGTGAAATAGGATGCACCCAGTTAAAAACAAGTGTGATACAGTAAAGCAGCAATAATTAAGACATTAACACGTGCTCCAACAGTTACTAACACAACATCATCACCACAAGTCTCAGTTTAGAAGGGCCAGGGATAATATTAATCAAGAAAAGCAAGTCGCAAAAGTCAAAAACTTACATGGTTGCTTGGAATATTGGCATCTGCACCGACCTCCAACAAGTACTGGACACGTTCAGATAAGTCTTTGCTGGTTGCTATCACCAATGGAGTATCAGGAATTGTACAGTTCAAACCAGCACCAGCCTATGGATGCAACCAGTGTAATAAATGAATCTGTGTGGATATTTACACTTCACATAAAAGTCAGAAATCCAGTACAAAAGCCACACTGGATTCCCCGCAGCAATCAAGATACAAAAAAAAAGATGAATTAGTTACCAGATCTTGACAAGTAGCTTCAAGCACTTCAAAGCAGCAGACACAGGAATTTTTCCGGGAGCGACGCAAATAACATCAGCACAAAGAACTGCAGCAGTCATGGGAGTTCCTGAATCTGAAAAAACCCTGTTTGGGCAACAAAGTCAGTTCCCATGAAAAAGCAAAATAATTCTACAGATACAGAATCAAAACATTAAACTACTTATTACATCTGCATCATGCTGCAATAAAATCTAGGCGATGGCAGAATTCACATCCAACACAGCCACCTGTAGTGGTGTCCCTTCACAATAGGATATATCACCTTGTCACTAAACCAAGTGAGCAATGTTGAAGGCAGGCACGTGGCTATGACTAGTTACAACAGTACTAGTAACCATCTACCAAGTAATTAAGCAATTCTCAAACTATTTCTCTGCTCATAGAGAATGAAGCGATCAATGACAGATTTGGATTGAACCTTCTCTATTTTGATGAAATGCACTAAATTTGGGTATTTTCAGACCGACACGCCTTATAGACAGTGATGGCGATCCATTAATAGGGGAAGCCAGTGCACTAACTACAACTACCAATTCACCACAAAACCCTGAGATATCACTGCCAATTCGTGGACATGTCAAAATTTCACAGCTAATCCACAAATAATTAGCTCAAGATCAGTCTACCAAAATACTCAAAATTTCAGCACTAATTCACTAGAGGAAGACCAATGATTCTAGCTTGGATCAGCATCCTTCCGCTCAGTGAATAAACAAGAACGGATAAAAAAGAGAGTGGGGAAAGTTTAGGGTTGGGGTGAGGGTGCAGACCTGGAGCAAGTTCAGACCTGGAGCTCTAAATCGCTAGATTCCAATGCCTAAGAAACAGGTAGAGCATTTAGTTCAACAACCTCACAAAGATGCTGAAATAGTAACCACCAGAGGCCAAAGCCTGAACTTAACCCCGACGGCCACGGATCAGAGCAGCGGTGGAGAGTCAGAGGAAGAAAGACTGACCTGACACATTTGTAGCCGATGCCGTACACGGTGCGGGGGCTGCGTGGTCGGGCGCAGAACAGGTCGGATCTGCCCAAAGAAGCAGCGGCACATTAGAGGACACTAGCTGACATCGACATTGCTGCAAGCACTGTGCTTGGCAGGATGGGAAAGAAAGGAGGGATTACCTTGGCCGTCTAGGTGCAGCAGCACGTCGGGAGGGCGGTCGGAGGTGCCGTGGGAGCCTCCTAGCTCGCGATAATACCCAGATTGGCCGAGTAGCTTCGAGA
>JAAAWM010011269.1:0-70269 GCA_036873465.1 Thinopyrum obtusiflorum | reverse complement strand
GATATCATTACATCAACATTACATAATAGATGGGGATACATACAAGAGGCATAGAATGCCACACGAATATAACATCACAATACATAAGAGCACCATCCGACTACGGATGAAACACAAACAGAAACTCAAACGACATCCACCCTGCTAGCCCAGGCTGCCGACCTGGAACCTATCCCCTGATCGAAGAAGAAGCCGAAGAAGAACTCCAAAACAAGCAAGCATCGCTCTCGCATCATGATCATCGCACAACCTGTACCTGCAACTATTGTTTTAGTAATCTGTGAGCCACGAGGACTCAGCAACCCCATTACCATGGGTATCAAGACTAGCAAAGCTTAACGGGAAGGAAGGGGTAAAGTGGTGAGGTTGCAACAGCGACTAAGCATATATGGTGGCTATCATACGCAAATAAGAGCGAGAAGAGAGCAAGCAGAACGGTTGTGAAGCTAGCAATGACCAAGAAGTGATCCTGAACTCCTACTTACGTCAAACATAACCCAAAACCGTGTTCACTTCCCGGACTCCACCGAAAAGAGACCATCACGGCTACACACACGGTTGATGCATTTTAATTCAGATCTGGGGTCAAGTTATCTACAACTGGACATTAACAAATTCCCATCTGCCTATAACTGCAGGTACGGCTTTCGAAAGTTTATACCCTGCAGGGGTGTCCCACCTTAGCCCATGATAAGCTCTCGCGATCAACGAAGGATATACCTTCTCCCAGGAAGACCCGATCAGACTCGGAATCCCGGTTTACAAGACATTTCGACAATGGGAAAACAAGACCAGCAAGACCGCCCGATGCGCCGACAATCCCGATAGGAGCTGCACATATCTCGTTCTCAGGGCAACACCGGATAAGCTAAGCGTACAGGTACCGACGTAACCCAAGTTGCCAAGGGATGGTCCCGCACGGTGCTCTAGTTTGGACCAACACTTAGACAAGCATTGGCCCGGGGGGGCTATAATAAAGATGACCCTTGTGTTAATTACTCCCAAGGGAAATGTAGGTGGTGGTGAGGCAAATGGTAAAACCAAGGTTGGGCCTTGCTGGAGGAGTTTTATTCAAAGCGAACTGTCAAGGGGGTCCCATAAATCACCCAACCGCGTAAGAAACGTAAAATCCGGGAACATAACACCGGTATGATGGAAACTAGGGCGGCAAGAGTGGAACAAAACACCAGGCATAAGGCCGAGCCTTCCACCCTTTACCAAGTATATAGATGCATTAATAATATAAGAGATATTGTGATATCCCAACATAATCCTATCCATCATGGGGCAATCTTCAACTTCACCTGCAACTAACAACGCTATAAGAGGGGCTGAGCAAAAACGGTAACATAGCCAAGCAACGGTTTGCTAGGAAGGGTGTCAAATGTTAGAGGTTCATGGTAACTTGGGAGGCTTGAGGAGCAAAAGATAGGTAACGCAACATAGCGATAAAACGAAGCAACTAGCATAGCAATGATAGTAGTGAGATCCAGGGTAGCGGTCATCTTGCCTGAAATCCCGCAAGGAAGAGAACTAGTCCATGAAGAAGATGAACGGATGAAGCCGAACCAAGCGTAGACCAACGAATCCTCACGATCGCAACAAAACGGGAACTATCAAGAAGAAGCACACAACATAGTAAACACACCACACATGAACAAGGCATGATGCAAAGCATGATGCATGACAAAGCTACATGAAGCTACTCATGGCAAGAGATGATGCAAACAAGAGCAACACCTCAAAGCAAGTTTAAATGAGGTCGGGAACAACATATAACAATTCCGGTAAGTCCTCATATGCAAATTTCGAAATTAGTCCAGATCTGAATAAACCTTATGTTCAAGTTGTTAAATAGCAAGTTAAGATGCACCAAGATGATCTACACGAGATTCTAGTCAAGTTACATATAAAGTTCATTTAATTCGGACCTACGGCCAAGAAGATATGAGCAAAACAAGTTGAACATGGCATTGGTGCAAAATGCACACAAACATCAAGAAAACACCACAAAACAAGGATGCAACATGATAATATGAAGCTACATGCAAAATCAAGCAAGTTTCATATGGAGCACACTCAAAACGGAGCAATGGTTCAACACATACACTCTATACAAGACATAACAACAATCTGTCCAAAACAGCAACTAGGCATATTGCAAGCATCAAAACAACATTCTACAGCACCCCAACATTAGAACAAAAGGCATGGACATGATGTACAGGTAAAGCATAACAAAACATGAACGCTGAGCTATCTCCTCTGATACCAACTTGTCACGCCCAATATGCGACCCTATCCAAAAGGAACTCGGGGGGGGGGGGGGGGGGGGGGGGGGGGGGGGGGGGGGGGGGGGGGGGGGGGGGGGGGGGGGGGGGGGGGGGGGGGGGGGGGGGGGGGGGGGGGGGGGGGGGGGGGGGGGGGGGGGGGGGGGGGGGGGGGGGGGGGGGGGGGGGGGGGGGGGGGGGGGGGGGGGGGGGGGGGGGGGGGGGGGGGGGGGGGGGGGGGGGGGGGGGGGGGGGGGGGGGGGGGGGGGGGGGGGGGGGGGGGGGGGGGGGGGGGGGGGGGGGGGGGGGGGGGGGGGGGGGGGGGGGGGGGGGGGGGGGGGGGGGGGGGGGGGGGGGGGGGGGGGGGGGGGGGGGGGGGGGGGGGGGGGGGGGGGGGGGGGGGGGGGGGGGGGGGGGGGGGGGGGGGGGGGGGGGGGGGGGGGGGGGGGGGGGGGGGGGGGGGGGGGGGGGGGGGGGGGGGGGGGGGGGGGGGGGGGGGGGGGGGGGGGGGGGGGGGGGGGGGGGGGGGGGGGGGGGGGGGGGGGGGGGGGGGGGGGGGGGGGGGGCCATGTAAACATAGCAAGTTTCGTTAACAGATTCAGCAAACAGAGCATGGCATTGACAGAATTATGAAGGCATCTTCGCGAGCTCGATTCACTCACCACAAGTCATTGCATGACAAGATAAGCATAGCATCAGCAAGAAGACATGTTTATGAAACTAACCAAGGCAAGAACAAGTTCATAGCATGCAAGGATCAACTACAACAACCTTGGCAAAATTGAATAACATGTAAACAATCTGCCAGGAAACATTTTATAGCAAAAGTAGGGGGGGGGGGGCTTTGGAGCAAGATATGAACAATCTACAGCAAGCTATAAATGCAACCAGGGGCATGGATGGATAGCTCATAACCATATGTACAAAACATCCTTACTGAAGTATCTCAAAATAAGCATGGATCTCTCTGTAGCATCAAGTTTACATGGCATAAAAATAACAGCAGAACAGGGACTGAAATCAGCAACATCACGAGGCCTAGTTTACATGCTTGTGCTAGTCACCACATTGATCAGGGGGGGGGGGGGGGGGGGGGGGGGGGGGGGGGGGGGGGGGGGGGGGGGGGGGGGGGGGGGGGGGGGGGGGGGGGGGGGGGGGGGGGGGGGGGGGGGGGGGGGGGGGGGGGGGGGGGGGGGGGGGGGGGGGGGGGGGGGGGGGGGGGGGGGGGGGGGGGGGGGGGGGGGGGGGGGGGGGGGGGGGGGGGGGGGGGGGGGGGGGGGGGGGGGGGGGGGGGGGGGGGGGGGGGGGGGGGGGGGGGGGGGGGGGGGGGGGGGGGGGGGGGGGGGGGGGGGGGGGGGGGGGGGGGGGGGGGGGGGGGGGGGGGGGGGGGGGGGGGGGGGGGGGGGGGGGGGGGGGGGGGGGGGGGGGGGGGGGGGGGGGGGGGGGGGGGGGGGGGGGGGGGGGGGGGGGGGGGGGGGGGGGGGGGGGGGGGGGGGGGGGGGGGGGGGGGGGGGGGGGGGGGGGGGGGGGGGGGGGGGGGGGGGGGGGGGGGGGGGGGGGGGGGGGGGGGGGGGGGGGGGGGGGGGGGGGGGGGGGGGGGGGGGGGGGGGGGGGGGGGGGGGGGGGGGGGGGGGGGGGGGGGGGGGGGGGGGGGGGGGGGGGGGGGGGGGGGGGGGGGGGGGGGGGGGGGGGGGGGGGGGGGGGGGGGGGGGGGGGGGGGGGGGGGGGGGGGGGGGGGGGGGGGGGGGGGGGGGGGGGGGGGGGGGGGGGGGGGGGGGGGGGGGGGGGGGGGGGGGGGGGGGGGGGGGGGGGGGGGGGGGGGGGGGGGGGGGGGGGGGGGGGGGGGGGGGGGGGGGGGGGGGGGGGGGGGGGGGGGGGGGGGGGGGGGGGGGGGGGGGGGGGGGGGGGGGGGGGGGGGGGGGGGGGGGCCACTGTACTAGTAGTAATTGTTTCTCTGGGCCCAAGACAAAACAGCCCATCCTCCCTAGTAAATAATAAAATCAATTCAAAAGCCCATATATTTACTTAATGAGAGGCGCTACCCACGCCCAGCACACCGCCCCCCAAAAAAACCTGGGTGCTCTTCTTCCTCCTCACTCCCACCCACCTCATGTCAGCTCGCTCCACTCGTACCCCCAAATTCCTCACCTCACTCCTACAGAAAACCCCAGCTCCCCTTCTTCCTCACTACTATAGAAAAACCCCAGCTCCCCTTCTTCTTCACTCGCACTACAACTAGGCTCGTCATTCGTTACTCTGCTCAAATCCGTGAGCGCGATGCGACGCCCTCGAGGAAAATGGAGTCGGCTGACCCCAGTGCCAAGAAGATGAGGCTCCCGCCAGCGGCGACGCCTGTTGTAGATCCCGCACCCGGTAGCGCGGGGAGAAGCGGCGACCCCGCCCCCACTGGATCCCAGGAACCCGTAGAATCTCGGGTGGACCGCATCAGCGATCTCCCGGACGCCGTCCTTGGGGAGATCATCTCGCTTCTCCCCACCAAGGATTGCTGCCGCACCCAAGTCCTCTCAATTCGGTGGCGCCCTCTATGGCGCACCATGCCTCTTAATCTCAACTGTCGTCAGCTATCTCTCTTCAATGATTTTGAAATCCCCAGAGCCATCATCTCCTCCCACCAGGGATCCGTTCAAAGCCTTTGCATCCTGTCATGCTACCTGAGCAAGCATACCATGCCCTGCACGGTGGACGCCTGGCTGAAATCCCCTGAATTCACAGAACTACAGCTGCATGAGTTCTACTATTCCCCTGGAAATCACCTACCAGATACCGAACGCCATCTACCTGTGCCCTCAGCACCTATGTCCATCTCGCGGTTTTCCTCCTCTCTCCACACCGCCACCTTTGCGTTGTGCGACCTACGAGACAATCTGGTACTAAACCTTCAACTCCCATTTCTCAAGAAACTTTCACTTGTGCGGGTTCGTATATCGGAGGCCACATTGCACAGCATCATCCACTCAAGTTGCCCTGCCCTGGAGTGCTTGGTGCTTGTTTTCACAGTTAGAATCGGTTGTCTCCAAATAAAGTCGCCTAACCTTGTAAGAATTGGAATTTGTTTTGGCGGAAGGAAGCTCATCATCCGAGATGCCCCTTCACTTCAAAGGTTGATCCTTGATTCTAGTTATTCACCGTTGCAAATAACCGTCCTCTCTGCGCCTAAACTGGAGACCTTAGGTGTAATACATGATCTCTGTGCTCATTTCAATATGGTGTTTGGCTCCACAGTTCTTCAGGTAGTTTACATTATCATCTACACTTGTAACCATAAGTTGCATTTTAAATTTCTGCGCATAAGTTATATGTCATCTTGGAGTACACATTTTGTACTAATGTTATGTTATATGCTCAATGAAGAGTTTCTCAGGGATGGCCTATCAATGGTGCTAGATTCTGTCAAGATCTTATATATCCAAATGAATAGTTTTGATATGAACAAGATTATTGGCTTGCTGCAATGCTTTCGATGTCTGGAGAAGTTGTATATAAAGGTGATAATTTCACGCACATTGGAAGCCCGCATATAGTGTACTAGAATTAACCGTTCAGTTGTTGCTCTTTCGACACTCTTTTTTTAGACCTTAACTGTTTTCAATCTTCATGTCTATTTAGGCAACAGGACGGGGTAAGAAAGTTATAACCAATCGATGGATTCATAAGCATCGGGATTTCTCACTTCTCATGAGATTCGATTGAAGACAATAACGCTAGAACGGTATGTAGCCAACCGTGCAAACACTAGATTTGTCACATTCTTCCTGCTGAATGCGAGGTCACTATTGTCCATCAGGCTTAAGTTTATCAGCAGCATGGTTTTGACGGATGGGTATGTGGAAGAGCAAAAAAAGGAGTTTCAGGTGGGCAAAAGAGCTTCTGAACGTGTCGGGCTTCTATTTACAACATATTGTGGTCATCATCCAGTAAATTTTACGACCCAGGGTGTTCATTCTATGGACCTGACCGATCCATTTGACTGTGACTACCAAAAACAGTGCTGGAGTTAGATGTTGTTGCCCGTTTCAACCTGGGTTTTTCTGTAAACCTGATGAACAATTAACCCTCGTGCTTTTGTACAGTTTGTAAGCTGGAGTTAGATGTTCTTGCCCTTTTCAACTCGGTTGTGACTGTCATATTTTCTTTGAAGCAAGGCAAATGGCTTGCAAGTCGTTTAATTTAGAGTGAAATATTGTAAAAAAAATAACAAATCCCAACCAAGGGAAATAACATCACTCTCGCCGGCTGCTTGAGCTCACTGTGCATTACAGAAACCAAGTGATTAGCCCCCACCAGCACCCACAAACTTATTTCGAACTAGCACATCAAGGGGGGGGGGGGGGGGGGGGGGGGGGGGGGGGGGGGGGGGGGGGGGGGGGGGGGGGGGGGGGGGGGGGGGGGGGGGGGGGGGGGGGGGGGGGGGGGGGGGGGGGGGGGGGGGTAGCCAGTCAACAAACGATTCTGCCTACCAGCCGTTGGATTGACATCCAACATTTGTCGTGTATCTTCTATCTCTTGTCTTCTTGTTCCTCCAGCCACCCAAACCAAACCACCCCGTTGGCTCCGCCTGCTCCCGCCTCCCATGGCTGGCTGCGCCTCCGCCGCCCTACCGTACGTACCCTCCAATGTTGGCCAGTCCCTCCCTTTATTCCCCCACACGTCCTGTTATTCTCCGGCGATGTCAGCCCCAACACGCACCCGCACCCGAACCAGTCAACCCTCGTACTCCCCTCCGCCTGCGACTGGACCGGCGCATCTTCCATGGCTCCTGTTCGTTCCGTCCGAGGCCTCGCCGTCGTCCTCCGCCTTGCGGCCTTGGTTCACTCGCCGTGCACGATGCGCCGCCCTCTTGCGTTGTCAACGTCGTCAACAACCGAGAGGAACAAGGAGATGACTGTACGTGGAGAGGATGACAGTAGGGACCCACCAGCATCATGCCAGTACGCAAGCAAGTGCCTCTATATTACAAGCCCAAAAATATGGTTCCTCCTAATGGTTGGACATCTGGGGCTCACGCCATTGTCAACGTAGTCAATAAACGAGAGAATTACACTACGAGCGGCTGACACCAGGGACCGAGTAGGTCGCGCAGTTTATTTTTTTGAGGAACAAGCAGTTGTTATTTATACTAGTTTTAGCGACGGATCAGGGTAACAATGGGGCTGTGCGGGGGCTGTGGCCCATCTAGCCAGGGTTTTATTTATGTTTACCACATCATGAGCCCAGTTGTGTTTTTTTCTTGCTGAAAATGGCTAGCCCAGTTCTATTTTTTTTAAAGAAATACCCAAACGAGGCCTACTTGCTTTATCAGCCCTGCTGGGCTGCAAATCTTTCAAGACGAGGAGAGTTTCATTAGGTTTGCCCAGAAATGGGTTGTACATTTTTAAAACACATCAAACCGGGAATTAGTTTCAAATTTTTTCATTACAACATTTTAAATTCCATTGATTTTTATGCGTGGACAATTATTTGGATTTTATATTTATATAAATTATTTTTCAAAATAGTTTGAATGTGAATCGATATTTCGGGATTAAAAATAGTTGACCGCACCAAAATATGCAAAAATTCGTATACTTTTTAACTTTGGCCACAATATGGGGTGTAATGCTAACAAAAAGAAGATGGGCTCCAAAAAAATTCTTAAGAATTAACAAATGGGCTGTACATTATTAGAAATAATGCACACGAGAGCAGTGACTGTTGGGGGGGGGGGGGGGGGGGGGGGGGGGGGGGGGGGGGGGGGGGGGGGGGGGGGGGGGGGGGGGGGGGGGGGGGGGGGGGGGGGGGGGGGGGGGGGGGGGGGGGGGGGGGGGGGGGGGGGGGGGGGGGGGGGGGGGGGGGGGGGGGGGGGGGGGGGGGGGGGGGGGGGGGGGGGGGGGGGGGGGGGGGGGGGGGGGGGGGGGGGGGGGGGGGGGGGGGGGGGGGGGGGGGGGGGGGGGGGGGGGGGGGGGGGGGGGGGGGGGGGGGGGGGGGGGGGGGGGGGGGGGGGGGGGGGGGGGGGGGGGGGGGGGGGGGGGGGGGGGGGGGGGGGGGGGGGGGGGGGGGGGGGGGGGGGGGGGGGGGGGGGGGGGGGGGGGGGGGGGGGGGGGGGGGGGGGGGGGGGGGGGGGGGGGGGGGGGGGGGGGGGGGGGGGGGGGGGGGGGGGGGGGGGGGGGGGGGGGGGGGGGGGGGGGGGGGGGGGGGGGGGGGGGGGGGGGGGGGGGGGGGGGGGGGGGGGGGGGGGGGGGGGGGGGGGGGGGGGGGGGGGGGGGGGGGGGGGGGGGGGGGGGGGGGGGGGGGGGGGGGGGGGGGGGGGGGGGGGGGGGGGGGGGGGGGGGGGGGGGGGGGGGGGGGGGGGGGGGGGGGGGGGGGGGGGGGGGGGGGGGGGGGGGGGGGGGGGGGGGGGGGGGGGGGGGGGGGGGGGGGGGGGGGGGGGGGGGGGGGGGGGGGGGGGGGGGGGGGGGGGGGGGGGGGGGGGGGGGGGGGGGGGGGGGGGGGGGGGGGGGGGGGGGGGGGGGGGGGGGGGGGGGGGGGGGGGGGGGGGGGGGGGGGGGGGGGGGGGGGGGGGGGGGGGGGGGGGGGGGGGGGGGGGGGGGGGGGGGGGGGGGGGGGGGGGGGGGGGGGGGGGGGGGGGGGGGGGGGGGGGGGGGGGGGGGGGGGGGGGGGGGGGGGGGGGGGGGGGGGGGGGGGGGGGGGGGGGGGGGGGGGGGGGGGGGGGGGGGGGGGGGGGGGGGGGGGGGGGGGGGGGGGGGGGGGGGGGGGGGGGGGGGGGGGGGGGGGGGGGGGGGGGGGGGGGGGGGGGGGGGGGGGGGGGGGGGGGGGGGGGGGGGGGGGGGGGGGGGGGGGGGGGGGGGGGGGGGGGGGGGGGGGGGGGGGGGGGGGGGGGGGGGGGGGGGGGGGGGGGGGGGGGGGGGGGGGGGGGGGGGGGGGGGGGGGGGGGGGGGGGGGGGGGGGGGGGGGGGGGGGGGGGGGGGGGGGGGGGGGGGGGGGGGGGGGGGGGGGGGGGGGGGGGGGGGGGGGGGGGGGGGGGGGGGGGGGGGGGGGGGGGGGGGGGGGGGGGGGGGGGGGGGGGGGGGGGGGGGGGGGGGGGGGGGGGGGGGGGGGGGGGGGGGGGGGGGGGGGGGGGGGGGGGGGGGGGGGGGGGGGGGGGGGGGGGGGGGGGGGGGGGGGGGGGGGGGGGGGGGGGGGGGGGGGGGGGGGGGGGGGGGGGGGGGGGGGGGGGGGGGGGGGGGGGGGGGGGGGGGGGGGGGGGGGGGGGGGGGGGGGGGGGGGGGGGGGGGGGGGGGGGGGGGGGGGGGGGGGGGGGGGGGGGGGGGGGGGGGGGGGGGGGGGGGGGGGGGGGGGGGGGGGGGGGGGGGGGGGGGGGGGGGGGGGGGGGGGGGGGGGGGGGGGGGGGGGGGGGGGGGGGGGGGGGGGGGGGGGGGGGGGGGGGGGGGGGGGGGGGGGGGGGGGGGGGGGGGGGGGGGGGGGGGGGGGGGGGGGGGGGGGGGGGGGGGGGGGGGGGGGGGGGGGGGGGGGGGGGGGGGGGGGGGGGGGGGGGGGGGGGGGGGGGGGGGGGGGGGGGGGGGGGGGGGGGGGGGGGGGGGGGGGGGGGGGGGGGGGGGGGGGGGGGGGGGGGGGGGGGGGGGGGGGGGGGGGGGGGGGGGGGGGGGGGGGGGGGGGGGGGGGGGGGGGGGGGGGGGGGGGGGGGGGGGGGGGGGGGGGGGGGGGGGGGGGGGGGGGGGGGGGGGGGGGGGGGGGGGGGGGGGGGGGGGGGGGGGGGGGGGGGGGGGGGGGGGGGGGGGGGGGGGGGGGGGGGGGGGGGGGGGGGGGGGGGGGGGGGGGGGGGGGGGGGGGGGGGGGGGGGGGGGGGGGGGGGGGGGGGGGGGGGGGGGGGGGGGGGGGGGGGGGGGGGGGGGGGGGGGGGGGGGGGGGGGGGGGGGGGGGGGGGGGGGGGGGGGGGGGGGGGGGGGGGGGGGGGGGGGGGGGGGGGGGGGGGGGGGGGGGGGGGGGGGGGGGGGGGGGGGGGGGGGGGGGGGGGGGGGGGGGGGGGGGGGGGGGGGGGGGGGGGGGGGGGGGGGGGGGGGGGGGGGGGGGGGGGGGGGGGGGGGGGGGGGGGGGGGGGGGGGGGGGGGGGGGGGGGGGGGGGGGGGGGGGGGGGGGGGGGGGGGGGGGGGGGGGGGGGGGGGGGGGGGGGGGGGGGGGGGGGGGGGGGGGGGGGGGGGGGGGGGGGGGGGGGGGGGGGGGGGGGGGGGGGGGGGGGGGGGGGGGGGGGGGGGGGGGGGGGGGGGGGGGGGGGGGGGGGGGGGGGGGGGGGGGGGGGGGGGGGGGGGGGGGGGGGGGGGGGGGGGGGGGGGGGGGGGGGGGGGGGGGGGGGGGGGGGGGGGGGGGGGGGGGGGGGGGGGGGGGGGGGGGGGGGGGGGTGCTCCAGCCGCCCAAAGCAGCGCCGGTCGTGCCGCCTGCTCCTGCCTCCCGTAGCCGGCTGTGCTGCCACGGAGGCCTCACCGCCCCCATACTACTCCCAGCGCTGGCCAGGCCATCCCTCCACTCACCCACACCCCCTGTTATTCTGCGGCGACGGCAGTCTCACACCGCAGCCGAACCAGTGAACCCTCGTACTCCTCTCCGCATGGGCATCCACTGCCGCGTCTTCCCCGGCTCCGCGTCGTCCCCTTCCTAGGCCTCGCTGTTGTCCACCGCCTTGGTGCTCTCGGTGCGGCATGGTCAATGTGGTCAACGACCGACTTCCATCGGAAGAGTACTGTACGTGGAGAGGCTGACAGCTGGGTCCACGGCCGCAGCTGGGTCCACGGCCACAGCCCAGTTTTTTTGTGATTTGCCAAGTAAGTCGCTTTGTCAGGCCTGTTGGGCTGCAAATCTTTCAAGACGAGGAGAGCTTCATTCGGCTGGCTGAGAAAATGGCCTATCAGTAATGAGAAATGGGCTTTACATTTTTAAAACACATCAAACCGGTAATTAGTTTCAAATTTCTTTTTTTCATTTCGAGATTTTAAATTGCATTGATTTTTATGCGTGGACAATTTGTTGGATTTTATATTGATATACATTTATTTTTAAAATCAGTTTGAATGTGACTCAAAATTTCGGGATTAAAAACAGTTCGGACCGCACCGAAATATGCAAAATTTCGTATAATTTTTTAACCGTGGCCACAATATGGGCTGTAATGCTAACAAAAAGAATATGGAATCCAAAAAAAACCTTAAGAATTAGCAAATGGGCTATAAATTATTAGAAATAATGGCAGATGGGTTGTATGCTGTTTTCCACATATTTGAGGCTTTCCTAAAAAAAAGGTTGACGCACAAGCAGTGACTGTTGGATTTCCATCCAACGGCCATCGTGCTTCTTCAATATCTGCTCTTCCTGCTCCAGCCGCTCAAACAAGCGCTGGTGGGACTGCCTGCTCCCTCCTCCCCACGGCCGGCTGTGCTGCCGCGCAGGCCTCACCGCTCCACCGTACTCCCATCGCTGGCCTAGCCATCCCTCTACTCACCCACACCTGCTGTTATTCTCCGGCGACGGCAGACGAACCAGTAAACCCTCGTACAGTCGTACTCCCCTCCGCGTGGGAAACAACTGCCGAGTCTTCCCTGGCTCCGTGTCGTTCCCTTCCTAGGCCTCGCCGTCGTCCACCGCCCTGGTGCTCTCGACGCGGCCTGGTCAACGTGGTCAACGACCGACATGCATATGAAGTGGACTGTACGTGGAGAGGCTGACAGCTGGGTCCACGGCTGCACGCAAGGAAATGCCTCCTTATTACGCGCAAAATAATGATTCCTCCACCTGACATCTGGGACCCACCAGAAGGGCCTCTGTATTTCACGAAAAAAATGTTACCGCCACTGACAGCTCAGACCCACCAGCTATATCTTCGCACGCAAGGAAGTGCCTCCTTATTACGCACAAAAAAATGAATACTCCCCCTGCTAGCTGGGACCCAGTATAGTGGCAGGCTGACTTGTGGGCCTACTAAGTTGACGGGGATGGAGGGCTTTGTCAACTTAGTCAATATGCATGATTCTAGCTCCAGTGACCGTACAATGTCCATCCAACGGCCGTAGTGCTTCTTCAACCTCTGGTCGTGCCTCGTGCTCCCGCCTCCCGTGGCCGGCTGCGATGCGGCGGAGGCCTCACCGCCCCCTACTACTCCCACCGCTGGCCAGGACATCCCTCTACTCACCCACACCCCCTGTTATTCTGCGGCGACAGCAGCCTCACACCGCAGCGAACCAGTGAACTCTCATACTCCTCTACGCGTGGGCATCCACTACCGCGTCTTCCCTGGCTCCGCGTCGTCCCCTTCCTAGGCCTCGCCGTCGTCCACCGCCTTGGTGCTCTCGGCGCGGCGTGGTCAATGTGGTCAACGACCGACTTCCATCGGAAGAGTACTGTACGTGGAGAGGCTGACAGCTGGGTCCACGGCAGCCACAAGGAAGTGCCTCCTTATTACGCGCAAAATAATTATTCCTGTACCTGACAGCGGGGACCCACCGGACGGGCCACCGTATTTCGTGAAAAAAACGTTTCCCCCTGACTGCTGGGACCCACCAGCTACATCTTCGCACGCAAGGAAGTGCGTCCGGGCAAAAAAAAATGATTCGCCCCCCTGACTACTGGGACCCACTAGCTATATCTTCGCACGCAAGGAAGTGCCTGACAGTCGGGACCCACCTGGTCGAAGCATACGTAGCGTTGGCATTCTAGTCGCGAACGTGTACGTACATACTGGTCGATGTAGAGCGCGCACGTGTCATAGTTGAGGCGCGCATGTAGCATGTACACGTACGTACAGCGGCCAGTGTGCAAGAAAGAAAATATGGCCACGTACGTACATACGGGCGGGGTCTCGAACGCCTACTCGCGCATACGTACGGCCAGGGCTCGTGTACATGGCTGGGTCAGAACGGAGAAACTCCGTCGTCGTTGTGTTCATGGGGAGGCAACGGAATGCGTCGTGTTCATCGGGAGGCAACGGAACGCGTGGGAGCCAACCGGCTTGGATGGAACAGCCGATGGAAACGAGGCCTGACGCACCACAGAACGGAGGAAACGGCCTTGTGTTTGACCGGCCATGTTCAAAACGGGATCCTGTTCATCGGGAGGGGTCTGGCGTACCGCAAAACGGAGGAAACGGACCTCCTACGGTCGAAACGGGGGTCCTGTTGATCGGGAGGGGTGTGGCATACCGCAAAACGGAGCAAACGGACTTGTGTTGGAGCGCTACGGTCGAAACGAGGGTCCTGTTCATCGGGAGGGGTGTGGCGTACCGCAAAACGGGACTCCACGGGATACTGTTCATCTCCACTGTTGACCCCCTCCAGCCTCCACGGGCTACTGTTCATCCACCGTCGACCTCCTCCAGCCTCCACCTACGACTGTTCATCCACGGGCTCCTGTTCATCCAGCCTCCACCGCGCGCTACTCCACCGGCTACTGTTCAACCAGCCCTCTCCACGGGCTCCTGTTCAACCACCCCTCCACGGGCTACTTTTCATCCAGCCCTCCACCGTCTACTGTTCATCCTGCCCTCCACGGGGTGGTCCTGTTCATCCAGCCCTCCACGGGGTCCTGTTCATCCAGCCCCAACCGGCTCGATTGATCGGGGTCCTGTTCATCCAGAGGCAACACCACAGGGTCCTGTTCATCCACCCCCACCGGGAACTGTTCATCCAGACCCCCCCCAGCAACGGGGGGGGGGGGGGGGGGGGGGGGGGGGGGGGGGGGGGGGGGGGGGGGGGGGGACTCACTGTTCATCCAGAGGCAGCATCGATCGGCTTCAGTTAGCAGCAGTAGCGAAGGAATCGCTCGATCGGGTTCAGTTAACAGCCATCGATCGCTCGCTCGGGTTCAGTAACACGTAGCCTGCAGTGCAATCGCTCGGGTTCAGTTAGAGCCCAACGCCTCGCTCGGGTTCAGTTAGAGCCCAACACCTCGCACCCACGCGCGTGCGTGTACGAGAGAAACGCGCATCGCTCGGCCCCGACCACCCACCGTAACCGGGAACACCCCGATTTTTTCCTCGCCCTTGCTTCTACCACGGTTTTTTCCGTCATGGACGGCCCAAAGAATGGCATGCAGCTGTGTTTCCGGCCCGCCCAGGATGAAAAGCCCATTTTCTGTCATGATTTTTTGTCATAGAAGTAGGACCCCACCACATCTATGATGATACCGTGTTTTGTCACAATTATTGTCATAGAAGTGTCATAAGTATGATAGAAAAAAAAATCGTTCGGCCCAAAATGTCACGGATGTGTCTTTTCTGTAGTGTGTGCTGCGCCCATGTTGGAGCCTGGGGCTCGACGACAAGGACTAAAGGCTCACCTTCGGCCGTAGGGGCATCTACCTCTATGGCCAGGGCTTGGGGGTCCTGCCAGAGGGTGCTGCCCCTCGGCAACCTTGGGGCACCCAGCAACGTCCTTGCCGGCGGCTCCTGGGAGCTCAGTGGGAAAGTACTTGCCGGGGCCCGCCTTCCTTCACTTGTTCTGTCCTGCTGATGGCTCAACGGATGGCTGGGTTAATTGAAGCACAAAGGTACCTGGTTCCACAGGCAACTTGAGGGCAGCGCATTTTGACAAGTCATCAGCAATGCTGTTCTTTGCTCGGGGAACATGCTCCGCTTGTAGACCATCAAAACACTCCTCAAACTTCCTCACCTCATCCTCATAGGCTTCCATCAACGGGCTCTGGTAATCCTTGTTAACTTGCTTGACGACGACCTGCGAATCACCTCTGATGATGAGCTTCCTGATTCTGAGGTCTGCCGCGATCCTGAGAACGGCAAGCAATCCCTCATACTCTGCCGCGTTGTTTATCGATTTTTCCTGGGGAAAGTGCATCTGGACCACGTACTTGAGGTGCTCTCCGGTGGGGGCGACGAGTAGCACGCCGGCACCTGCACCTTGAAGCCAGAAAGCCCCATCGAAGTACATGCTCCAATCACGGCTCGTCTCCTTGCCGGGAAAGGTGGTCTCTTGAATCTCCTCGTCGGACGTTGAGGTCCATGCTGCTATGAACTCCGCCAAGGCTCGACTCTTAATTGTTGAAGTACTTTCAAACTTGAGGCCGAAGCTCAACAGTTCCAATGCCCATTCCACAATCCTCCCAGTCGCATCCGGGTTGTGCAAGATTCGTTGCAGAGGGAGGCGGGTGACGACGGTGATCTCATGTGCTTGAAAATAGTGGCGCAGCTTTCTCGAGGCCATGAGGAGGCCGAAAAGTAGCTTCTGCATACCAGAATATCTTGATCTAGCCCCCTGTAAGAGAGAACTGACAAAATAAACCGGATGTTGCACCACCTTCTTCTTCTGTTCGGCTTCGCCGACTCGCGCAGACTCTATCTTGCCGGGACCAGGCCCTGCCGGGGGGAGCTCTGGCCCATCATCCGACGGCTCCGCTGTCACTGCTGCTTCTTCCTCAAGTTCCCTCTGTGCTACTAGCGCAACACTAACCACTTGATTCATCGCCGCTAGATATAGCAGCAACGGCTCTTGTGGTTTAGGTGCGACTAGTATTGGCGTGGAGGAGAGGTACTTCTTTAAATCCCATAGCGCTGCCTCTGCCTCCGGAGTCCATTTCATTGGACCCGCCTTTTTCAAAACTTTGAAAAAGGGGAGGGCGCGCTCAGCAGATTTGGAGATGAACCTACTTAGAGCAGCAGTGCAGCCGGCGAGCCTACAGACGTCTTTGACCCGTCTCGGTGCCTCGATCTACTCAATCGCTTTGATTTTGTCGGGATTCGCTTCGATCCCGTGCTGAGACACAAAGAACCCAAGAAGTTTGCCGGATGGGACACCGAACACACACTTCTCCGGGTTGAGCTTGAGGTTGATCTTGCACAGATTTGCAAATGTTTCTTCCAGATCTTGCACGAGCGTAGCTTTGTCCTTGGTTTTGACCACTATATCATCCATGTAAGCTTCCATATTTCTATGCAGCTGGGGCTCAAAACCAATTTGGACCGCTCGGGCAAACATCGAACCAGTGCTTTTCAACCCGAAAGGCATTCGTACAAAACAGTACGTACCACACGGGGTGATGAACGCGGTCTTTTCTTCGTCTTCCTTCATCATGAAGATCTGATGGTATCCTGAATAGGCGTCGAGGAATGATAGCAGGTCACACCCGGCAGTGGAGTCCACAATCTGGTCTATGCGTGGCAAAGGGAAAGGATCCTTTGGACAGGCCTTATTGATATCTGTGTAATCAATACATAGCCTCCACTTCCCATTTGCCTTACACACTATCACTGGATTGGCCAACCACGTGGGGTGGAGGACTCCTCTGACCAAGCCTGCCGCCTCTAACTTCCTGATCTCTTCGATGATGAACTCTTGCCGCTCCAAAGCTTGCTTCCTGACCTTCTGCTTGACGGGCCACGCATGAGGACAGACAGCAAGATGGTGCTCAATCACCTTCCTGGGAACGCCGGGGATGTCGGATGCTTGCCATGCAAACACGTCGACATTTGCCCGCTGGAAGGCGACGAGCGCGCTTTCCTATTTGCTGTCAAGGGTGGAGCTTATAGTAAAAGCCCTGCCCGTGCCGTCCTCCTTGACGGGCACCTTCTTGGTCTCTGGTGGTGCTGCCTTGGATTTCTTGCTCTTGTCGGTAGAGCTCTCTGGCACGTCCTCAATAGGAGCGCTGCACTCCGAAGAGGCGCGCTTGCTGGAGTGGGTACAAGAGGTCTTGCCGGAAGAGGTCTTTTCGGAAGAGGTCTTGCTGGTCTTCTTCTCCCCCGGGGCTACTGAGGGAGTCCTGGACTAAGGGGTCCTCGGGCGTCCGGCCTGTTAGCCATGGGCCAGACTGATGGGCCGTGAAGATACGAAGACCAAAGACTGCACCTGTGTCTGGATGGGACTCTCCTTGGCGTGGAAGGCAAGCTTGGCGACCGAATATGTAGATTCCTTTCTTTGTAACCGACCTTGTGTAACCCTAGATCCTCTCGGTGTCTATATAAACCGGAGGACTTAGTCCGGAAGGAGAGATACTCATTACCATAGTCATACAGGCTAGACTTCTAGGGTTTAGCCATTACGATCTCGTGGTAGATCAACTCTTGTAATACTCATATTCATCAAGATCAATCAAGCAGGAAGTAGGGTATTACCTCCATAGAGAGGGCCCGAACCTGGGTAAACATCGTGTCCCCTATCTCCTGTTACCATCGACCTTAGACGCACAGTTCGGGACCCCCTACCCAAGATCCGCCGGTTTTGACACCGACATTGGTGCTTTCATTGAGAGTTCCACTGTGCCGTCGCCAAAAGGGTTGATGGCTCGCCTTGTTGTCAAGGAAAATATCACCTCCAGAGGAGCCCTGGCCCCAGGCCAAACCCTCTGACTGGGCGGCTTCGTCATGACCACCTGTTCGGCCCTTAAGCCGACGATGACCACTCGAGTCATCGAAAATCGCCTCCGCATTGATCCCGAATACTCCGAAAGGATGGATCCGACGGAGTTATCGTCTTTAAACGAACTCCTAGATCGCATCGCCGCCTTGGGAGTCACCACAGACTACGATCAGATTGGGCTTAAACCCGACCAGAGAGAGATTAAAACTCTGCCAATCACCCACCAGATAGCGATGGTCGAGGAGCAAGACAGCTCTTCCTCTACGTTGAGGATGAACTATGTTCGGATCTCCGATCTCAAAGAGCCGGATACCCTCCGGCAGAAAGACACGCCTTGTTCTCCGGACATAGAGTCGGATGGCAAGCCCGAAAAGTCAGTTGATATCTCGGAGCCCGAACTGTTAAATCCGGAAGATCTTCAGACTCCGGATCCAAAGTTGGGCCAGGGTTCGGATTTAAAGCCACCCACCCACCCAAACATAAGCACTCTCATGAGCATAAAACAGCAGTCTCAGGAAACGGTCCATCACTTCTGGGCCAGATTCCTCGTCAGAAACAAGATTAAAGATTGCCGCGACGAAGACGCAATCTCAGCATTCCGCAGCAACTGCACAGATAAAGGAGTCCTTAACGCCATCAATCGACGTTGCATATCACACTTCGCCGACTTGGCAACTATCGTACAAAAGTACAGCGCAATGGAAAGCGCCTGGAAAACTCAGACGGCTCGCTGGGACCCACCGGTCCCCACTCCACGCTTCGTCCAAGCAAAAAGGGCGCACCCTCGTGGCACGCCTGGTCCAATAGTAAAGAAATATAAGCCCATTATGGGGCACGGAACCGTTCTGGAAGGATGGCTCGAGGGGCCATGCAAAATACACACAACACCGGATAACATGCCAACCCACAGCCTTAGAGCATGTTGGATACTCCAGCAAGTGGCCAAGAGCGGCGAGGATATCCTCACCAAGAATACCCCAGAACAACTCCCCCCAGAAGACAACAACGTCAAAGTATTAACGGTCTTCGAGACATTCGCCTCTAACAATAGGCACAAAAGGGCACTCCGCGAGCTCCCCGAAGTCTGCCGAATCGCAGCAATAAACCCTTGGAATGACACGGCTATAACTTTTAACGCCGGTGACGAACCAAAATACAAGACAGTCCGAGCACCAGCTACCTTGGTCCTCAGTCCAATCGTGGACGGCTTTCGGCTCACCAAGGTCCGTATGGACGGCGGCAGCGGACTAAACCTCATCTATGAGGATACACTCCACAAAATGGAAATAGACAGGAGCCGCGTCGAGCAAAGCAGCACGACCTTTCGAGGAATCATTCCCAGTCGGGAGGCGCGGTGTGCGGGAAAAATCACACTTGACGTGGTATTCGGCACGCCGGAGAATTATCGGTCCGAAGAAATAACCTTCCAAGTGGCCCCTTTCAACAGCGGATATCACGCTCTTTTGGGGCGAGATGCATTTACACGCTTCCAAGCTATACCTCATTACGGGTACATGAAGCTTAAGATGCCCGGGCCCAACGGCATAATCACTCTCACCAGTGATCCGGACATAGCACTCCGCGCCGAAAATAAAATCCATCCCTGGCCCTTGAAGCATTATCAGAAGCCCTCGCGGCCGAAGAGTTAACCGCACTACGCTCCACGGTGGACCGGGACGATGTGATCCTAGACAAACGCCCCAAATCCACCTCCTTCAAGCCAGCGGAAGAGATAGTCAAATTCCAGGTCCATCCAACGGACCCCAAAAAGACAGCATCTATTGGGGCACAACTAGACCCAATGGTCGACACCGCGCTATGGGATTTTCTTCGCGAGAACTGGGATATATTCGCCTGGCACCCCTCGGATATGCCAGGAATCCCGCGTGAGTTAGCTGAACATAGCCTCAATATATTGAAGGGATACAAGCCGGTCAAGCAGACATTGCGGCATTTTTTCCGAACCCAAACGTCAAGCTATGGGAGAAGAGTTAGCCAAGCTAATTGAAGCCGGATTCATCAGAGAAATAAAACACCCGGACTGGCTGGCACACCTGGTGATGGTGCCAAAGAAGGACAAATCCTGGCGCATGTGCGTCGATTTCAAAGACCTCAATAAAGCCTGCCCTAAGGATCCCTTCCCCCTCCCCCACATTGACCAGATCATTGATGCTACCGCAGGACACGACTCACTGTGCTTCCTCGACGCATATTCCAGATACCATCAAATAAAGATGAAGGAGTCCGACCAAGCCACAACATCATTCATTACCCCATATGGGCCATTCTGCTTCAACACCATGCCCTTCGGACTCAAAAACGCTGGCGCCACTTACCAACGCATGATTCAAACATGCTTGGAGAAACAGATCGGCAAAACAGTCGAAGCATATGTGGATGACATCATCATCAAAACCAAGCACGTCGAGTCGTTGATAGATGATTTACATCTTACATTCGACAACCTCCATACATACGACATTAAGCTCAATCCGGAAAAATGTGTTTTCGGCGTTCCCGCCGAAAAACTGTTGGGCTTCATTGTTTCCAATAGAGGAATCGAGGCAAATCCAGCCAAAATCTGGGCTTTGTCACAATTGGCTATGCCAACAGACCTTAAACAGGTCCAAAAGCTTGCGGGATGCGTGGCAGCTTTAAGCCGCTTTATCTCCAGATTGGGAGAAAAAGCATTGCCACTCTACCGCCTTCTCCGACGCACCGACCACTTCGAATGGACGGACGCGGCAACGGCCGGACTGGAGGAAATAAAGGCCCTTTTGGCAAGTAACCCAATCCTGGCCGCGCCGAACATCGGCGAACCCATGCTATTATACATATCGGCAACACACCAGGTGGTGAGCGCCGTGCTCGTCGTCGAGCGAGAACAGGACGGACACAAATACCCGCTTCAAAAGCCAGTTTACTACGTGTCCACGGTCCTCACACCATGCAAATCCCGGTACCCTCATTACCAAAAGATAGCATACGCAGTCTTCATGGCATCCCGGAAGCTACGACACTACTTTCAGGAGTGTTCGATCACGGTGGCTTCCGAAGTACCACTCAACGACATAATAAACAACCGCGATGCTACGGGTCGGATTGCCAAGTGGGCCATTGAGCTCCTTCCATTTGACATAACATACAAACCACGTCGAGCCGTTAAATCCCAAGTACTGGCTGACTTCGTCGCCGAATGGACAGAGGCCGAACTCCCTAAAGAGTACGGCACATATTCCAATTGGGTTATGTATTTTGATGGCTCCAAAATGCTGGCAGGGCTAGGAGCGGGCGTCGTTTTAACGTCCCCCACTGGAGACGTCGTTCAGTACGTACTCCAAATACTATACACAGACTCCAATAACGCAGCCGAATATGAAGCCTTATTGCACGGTCTCCGGATGGCTGTCTCCATGGGCATACAGCGCCTGGAAGTGCGCGGGGACTCAAACCTCGCAATATCTCAAATAAATGGAGACTTTGATGCCAAAGACCCGAAGATGGCAGCTTATCGTAATGTCGTCCTAAAAATGTCGGCTCGGTTCGAGGGGCTCGAGTTCCATCATGTGGCCCGAGAAAGTAATCAAGCGGCGGACGTTCTTGCTCGTATCGGCGCCAAGCGCGACCCCGTCCCACCTAATATCTTTCTGGAAAGGCTTTTTAGGGGGGGGGGGGGGGGGGGGGGGGGGGGGGGGGGGGGGGGGGGGGGGGGGGGGGGGGGGGGGGGGGGGGGGGGAGGCCTACAAGGTCCACGACGGAGAGCTCTATAAGAAAAGCGCCACCGGAGTCCTTCAAAGATGTATATCCGAGGAGGAGGGGTGGCAGCTCTTGGCCGAGATTCACGCCGGCCTCGGCGGGCACCACGCCGCAGCTCGGGCCCTTGTTAGCAAGGCCTTCCGTACAGGGTTTTATTGGCCGACAGCCCGAGCAGATGCACAGGACCTTGTCCAACGTTGCGTAGGATGCCAACTCATCACCAACCAAAGCCATATGCCCCCACTGCCCTACAAACAATCCCCATCACTTGGCCTTTTGCGGTCTGGGGACTGGATATGGTTGGACCCCTTAAAGGAGGAAGCCATAAGAAAAAATATCTGCTTGTCATGGTAGATGAATTCACTAAGTGGATAGAGGCCAAACCAGTCAAAACGGCCGAGGCCGGACCAGTGATAGACTTCATATCCGGCATTGTAGACCATTATGGTGTTCCACACAGCATCATCACCGATAACGGCTCCAACTTTACAGCCGACGAAGTGAAAAATTGGTGCACCAATCTGGGCATTAAGCTCAATTACGCCTTCGTCTATCACCCACAAACAAATGGTCAAGTCGAACGAGCCAATGGTCTTATTATGAGCGGCATTAAACCCAGACTGGTGCGGTCTTTGAAAGAGTCAGACAAGCACTGGGTGGAGGAGCTCGACTCCGTGCTCTGGGGGCTGCGGACCACGCCCAATCGCACTACCGGATACACACCTTTTTTCATGGTGTACGGTGCAGAGGCTGTGCTACCCTGCGACATTATTCATGACTCACCTCGAGTACGCATGTATGAAGAGAGAGAGGCCAAGCTAGATCGGCAGGACAGCTTAGATGCCCTGGAAGAGGAGCGCGATGTTGCAAAGGCCCGTTCCGCATTTTATCAATAGCAGGCCCGAAGATATCAAAGCAGAGAAGTATGGGCCAAGACTTATAATGTTGGTGAACTAGTTCTACGCTTGCCGGAGAAGAAAAAGGACAAACTCAAGCCCAAGTGGGAGGGTCCCTTCATCGTTGGCGAAGTTCTCACCGGAGGAGCGTACCGCCTGCGCGATGCCTCAGACAATCGCTTAGAGCCGAACCCATGGAACGCGGCCAGGCTCCGAAGATTCTACGCCTAGCGCCGAACTCTTTGTTCGTCTCCTTCTCCCTCTTGTTTCCATTATTTTCCTCTCTTTTTTGCTTTTTTCTTCTTTTTTAGCCTTAAAGCTTTCGTGCGGCTCAACCGCGCACTTGTGACGTATACATACTCAAAAATGTACATCCACCATACCTGGGGGCTTCTTTAACAGAAGCTTATTAATGTTATTTTTTCCGAGCATCAAGCTCATCACATATGCGCGTTTTCCCATATGAACCTTTTCTTCACCATTATATGCATCGATATGACTTAAGTTTTGGCCAAGCTGGGTTGCCTGGCTCCTGTGCTTATGCCCTACATTCCTGTTAGTTCGGCTAGGGCATAAAGGGAGCACCTCTGCGATTGTTACTGCCGGGTCATCCGGATGTGTACCTCAGACTGGGTGAAGCCGAAAGCTAGCGTTCTTAAGGGAATAATCGGTCGGTGGATTAAAGACGTTTTTTAATTCATTCCATTAGGAACCCCCAGATGTTACTTATACTGTGATTGTCCCAATCACAGTTCAGACATGCATTTTCATGCATGCACACCCAGGGAAAGGAACCCTTAACGAAACTATTCTCTCTGGAAGATGTTTCTTACACTTTCAGTGTAATATAACATAACTAGCTGGATACTTGTCTGTTCAAGCAACTATGACCCCTACACCTGGTTTCCAAGCATACCCTGGTCTACTCGGCCGCGCGGGTATTCGAAAACACTCCGAGCCTTTGGGCCCAGAGGTCGAACTGAAAAGGTCTGCCATGATAAGCATTTTACAATTCAGCTAGAGTTACATATGAAAAGGAACGTACATAGTCATTTAAGACTCAAAAACTTCCTGTTCTATGCCGTCCAGCAGGCTATCTAATTTGCAATCATGTTGGGAATACTTGGCAGCCACCTCTACTTGGCCATATACTAAACTAACGGGAATTTCTTCCCCATTTGACCCTAGCGGTCCGACCCGGGCCATGTGATTCGGATCCAGCTTGGTATATCATGTTTTCACCATGGCCCAGGCCTCTCGCGCACCCCCTCGGCAGGCCGATATCTTCCATAGTTGGATACGCCGCCGCGCTCCCTTGAATAGCTCTACAAGCTTCTCCATACTCCCTGGAGGGGAGTCGGACGGCCATAAGGCCTTGGCTACACTCCGCATTGCCTGCCGAGCTTGCTCGTGCAACTGCGACAGCCCTTGCAGAAGATCACTTGATGATCCGAACACCTCGTCTTCGGGACGGCCCGTTAATATACCTGCAATCACAGCTATATCAGCTACTTTTACTTCCAAACTGTTATAAGGTAAATACGGCCACATACTGAATATGCCGCCTCGCAGTTTTTAATTCTCCTTCACGGAGTCGGATAGCTGGGCTCATACATCTTTCAGTTCTTCGCCCAGTTTGGTGTTTGAATCTTGGAGTTTGTTTTTCTCCTCTCTGACTTTGGTCAAGACACGCTCGCCCGCGGCACGTTGTCTCTTCGCCTCTCTTTCGCTCGTCTGCGCGGCCTTCAGTTCCTCTTCCAGTTGGTCCGATGGCCCTGTTATGAGACAAGCAGCAGTTATAATATAGCTGGCATATCATTTTTTGATTCTCGATGGAGGGAAATATTACCAGAGGACGCCTTCTTGAACTTTTCCAGTTCGGTGGTAGCAGCAGTTAGCTGTGTCCGGCACTCCCAGCTCTTGGGCTAGCAAGTCATTCTTCTCCATAAGAAGCTGGTTACACAACGATCCTTAAAACATTTGTCCCAACTGCTTCAAGTCTCGGGGGCTACTGGCTCATGGTTATCAAATTCGGGCAAGGTAAACTTACCTGCACATCTTTCAAATGTTGCTCGGTGGCTCTGTTAAGCCCATCTCGAGCAGCTCGGATGTATGCATCAGCCGAGCTGAAGGCACCGAATGCCTCTTTTGAGAAGCGGGGATTTCGTAAAATGGCCTGCCGATGCCGGTGTTCCATGGCGCTCTCCACCTCCAAATTGGTAACAGACATATTTTCTGAACCCTCGGCAGAAGGACAGTCCGGCGCCACTCCCATATCGGGCCCCTTCTCTTCGGCCGGGACCGAATCTTGGTTATTAGAAGCACGACTGGCTGGGTCCCCGGACACAGTCTGTCGAACCTTTTTCCTGATACAAAATGAACATATGAGTCACGGTTGGACGCAACTGCTAAAAAGAGCATAGTTGCAAACCCATACCTCTTCAAGAAAGGCCCAACCGTGTCTCTGTTTGCCTTCCTCTTCGAAGGCATACCCGGCGCGGGAGCTCCTCTCTCCGGAGATGCCCCTGTGGTGGCCCGATGCACCAAACGCCTCCCCTTCTGAGCACAGGATGCTGCGGTGAGCAAGAAAGAATGCGGAAACCCTCTCAGACAAAATGTCTCCTAATTACTTACATGAGAAGCAGGGAGAAGACCGGGATAGTCGGCGACGATGGCCACCTCTGTGCCGTCATAGCTCGTTTGGTAAAATGTCCCATTCTCCAACACCACAAATATATCTGGATCCTCTTTGAATCCGGGGTCAAGGTCCCAATTGTGGCCCTCGGGCTGCGGGGCGGGGCTGTAAAGCCCCTCAGAAGTCTTTCGCCAGTGTTGTTATAAATGGACGGGTTAATATTTCAGTGAACAAAGCTCAGGGAGGGGAATGAGTGGAGCAAAAAAGTTGGGGGCTCACCCAGCTAGGAGGATTGTACATGGAATATCCTTCTCTGTGCATGATGCGCAGGAACTCCTCTTCCTCACCCTTGAATAGTTCGGCCAATATTTTGGCTAGGGCGACAGGGGTGTCTGGACCTTTCCTGCCACAACGGGAGGTGTCATCTTCCCCATTGTAATTCCACATGGGAAGTCCTCTGTATTGGAGTGGCTGAACTCCCCGTACTATGGAGGTCGCCATCACTTCGACTATCATATACCCAGACTGGGCAAGCGTCCTGATCTTGCTCAGGAGTTGGCGAACTTCCGCACTATCTTCCTCCTCGAGGCTCCGAGGGCGCCAGCTGTGGCGCTTCTTCAGAGGAACACTCGCAAACTCAGGGAGACCTCTCCGAACTGGATCTGGAAGTACGACGTCATCAATGTAGAACCACTCGGAGGTCCACTCTTCGGAAGCTTTCTTAGGTGTGCCGGATAGATATTCGGTCTCAGCAATACGCCATATTTCGGCCCCGCCCACTTCGAATATCGATCCCTCGTGGTTGCGTGGGACAAGGCAAAACTACTTTCTCCACAGATCAAAATGGGCCTCACAACCCAGGAATAGTTCGCATAAAGCGACATAACCCGCAATGTGCAGGACGGAGGCCGGGGTAAAATTGTGCAGCTGGAGGCCATAATACTCCAGAAGCCCTCGGAGGAATGGGTGAATTGGAAATCCGACGCCCCTCAGCAGATAGGGGACGAAGCACACTCATTCTCCCGTAGACGGATTGGGGAAATCCTCTGCATGGGTTTTGCCGTTGAAGGAGGCCAATCCTGCTCGAACAGGGACCAGATCTGTAGGAGGGAGAAATCCCTGCGTTTGCAACTTCTCCAATTGGCTGTGGGACACAGAGCACCTCGCCCACTCGCCTCTCTCTAGGTTGGAATGGGAAGAGGAGCTAGGAATGTTAGCCATGATGGAATGGTCTTTCCTGGCAGTCTCTAAGGATATTCTTTGCGTGGTGTCGAAAGGATCTGAGATCCAATCTCTTTAAATAGACGCTCTTTCTTGCAGGGTTAGGGTGTTATTTGCAAAAAAATATCCTGACCGTCCGCATTCGCCCGACACGTGGAAGATGAAGTCGTAGATACACAGAAGCCGAGGGATGCGACATTGAACTAAAGGCCGAATACATTACTTGGAAGCCGTCGGAGGGGGAACCTACCTTGCAATGCCGAAGATAATCTGCGCGCTGAACACCTCGTCATTGAAGCCTGGTTCGGGGGCTACTGAGGGAGTCCTGGACTAAGGGGTCCTCGGGCGTCCGGCCTGTTAGCCATGGGCCGGACTGATGGGCCGTGAAGATACGAAGACCGAAGACTGCACCCGTGTCCGGATGGGACTCTCCTTGGCATGGAAGGCAAGCTTGGTGACCGAATATGTAGATTCCTTTCTTGGTAACCAACCTTGTGTAACCCTGGGTCCTCCCGGTGTCTATATAAACCGGAGGACTTAGTCCGGAAGGAGAGATACTCATTACCGTAGTCATACATGCTAGACTTCTAGGGTTTAGCCATTACGATCTCGTGGTAGATCAACTCTTGTAATACTCATATTCATCAAGATCAATCAAGCAGGAAGTAGGGTATTACCTCCATAGAGAGGGCCCGAACCTGGGTAAACATCGTGTCCCCTGTCTCCTGTTACCATCGACCTTAGACGCACAGTTCGGGACCCCCTACCCGAGATCCGCCGATTTTGAAACCGACAGCTACAGTGGCAGGAGCAAGTGCCTTGGTGGCAGTTGCTGCAACTGCCTCCCGGTAGAGTTGATTGGCGTAGATGAGCGCATCTTTCTTGTCAGAGGGGACGGTGATGATGCTCAGTGGCCCGGGCATCTTCAACGTGTTGTAGGTGTAATGTGATGCCGCCATGAACTTGGCCAGCGCTGGGCGGCCAAGGATCCCATTGTAGGGCAGGGGGATCTTGGCGACATCAAAAATGATCTTCTCCATCCTGTAGTTCAGCTCGCCCCCAATTGTAACGGGCAACGTGATTTTACCCTTCGGCTGACTCCTCCCCGGGTTGACTCCTTGAAACGTGCCCGTCTCCTCAAGATCTCCATCGGGGATTTGCAGCCTCTTGATCACAGTGGGCGAGATCAAGTTCAGACCGGCCCCGCCATCAACTAGCACTTTTGTCACCTTGAGGTTACGTATTGTCGGTGGAACCAACAACGGCAAACACCCGACCGCTATTGTGCGATCAGGGTGATCCTCGGTGTCAAAGATGATAGGTGTGCTGGACCACTTCAGTGGCTTCTGGGCATCGAATGATGGCTCTGCCGCAGTGACCTCACACGCCCACTGCTTCAGCTGGCGGTGAGAGGTATGCAACGAAGCGCTACCGTCGACGCACATGGCCTCCGTAGCTTTCTGGAACTCGTGCTCGCCGGACTCGTCGTCCTCACCATGATCATCATCCTCCTCCTTCTTGTCACGGCCCCGAGCTCTTGTTGATTATCCTTGCCGCGGTGACCTCCTTGGCCGCCACGCTTCTTGCCAGACCCCTCAGCACCATCCTGGCCCTTCTCCTTGTCCCGCCTCTCATATTCAGCTTTCTGTTTCTCTGCAAGCAGCTCAACCTGTCAGCAGTTCTGGAGGTCGTGGCCCTTGGTGCGATGGATCTTGCAATACTGCTTGTCGGAGCATCCTGGCTTGTCGGCAGCCGCCAAGGCCTGGCAAGCGGCGCACCCGGCAACTTCCTTGCCGGGGTTGTCAGCCTTGGCCTTCTTGGCGGCGCCGGGGTCGTTGGATCCCTCAACGGCAAGCACGGTCTTGCCCTTACACTTCCTATTGTGGCATAGGCCCTTCTTTGCTGGGGTGGCGGCGTCTTTGTCTGTGGAGTCGGTTTCTGCGCCGGCATCTTCGCCGAGGTACTTCCTTCCTTCTTCAGCCCGAGCACATCTGTTAGCCAGAACATAAAGCTCGGCTACATCCTTGACCTTGTTCATCGCCAGCTCTTCACACATCTTGCGATTGCGCACATTCTGATGGAATGCACTAATGGCAGCGGCGAGTGAACATCTGGGATGATGTACTACACACGGCTGAACCTTTGTATGTACTTGCGCAGGGACTCGCCGTCCTTCTAGGGGATGACATGCAAATCGCTTGCCTGGCCAGGAGCTTGGTGGCCTCCGGTAAAGGTGCCAACAAACTCGTGGCACAGATCCGAACAAGAAGAGATGGAATCCACTGGTAGGTGTCCACTGGTAGGTGCATTAACCATGACATGACGTTGGGCTTAAGTGCCAACGAAAAGTAGTTGTCAAGCACCTTGTCGTCGCTAGCCCCGGCGGCTTGCATCGCGATGGTGTAGATGCTGAGGAACTCCGACGGGTGAGTCTTGTCATTGTACTTCTCCCCAACATCAGGTTTGAACGTGCGGTGGGAGGGCCAGTGGAACTGCCGCAGCTCACGGGTAAAGGCCGGACAACCCACCTCGTAAGGTAGGTCGCCGGAACCCCCCGGTGTTGGGTGGTCCACATTGGGCCCCGCACGCCTATCTGACTGATGGCGCGCTTCCCGCCGCCGCTCAATGGTGGTCTGAGCGTCCTCTTGAGCTTGCTCTCGAAGAATTTGACGTTGGTCGCAGCGGGCCCGCGGGTCGGACAACGCTGTGGAAACGTTGTCACAAGCATCGCGCCGACGAGCCGGCGGCTGCTGTTGCTGGCGTGGGGGAGGGGAGTGCACCGTGGTCGCAGCACCCCCAGTCCTCCCTCCTCTAGCGTGCACCGGCTCTACCGAGTGCTGTCACGAGGGTCCCGCTAGCTGCGGTTCATCTTTGTCGGTGAAGCTGATGAGGCTCCGGATGGTGGCTCTCCACTCGTCGAGCTTCTCCGCGGCGGGAGGAAAGTCGAGGAGCAGTTGCACGCGCGCCAACGCTTCTACTGGCGTGGGTGGTGGCGAAAGCTGTGTGGACCGTGACGTGCTCCAACTTCTAACCATGTTAGAAGGAGCTCTATCATGGTGTCGTGGCCGTGCGCCGCTTCCGTCAGCGTCCAGGTGCGCACGCCGGCCCGGTGCGTCTTGGGAGTGACGCAAAGGGCTCTTCCCTCGGCGGCGCCCGGGGGCACCGACGTCACGGCGTTGCTCATCGCGCGTGGCCTGGGAAGGCCGTGGCGCGGGCGCTAGCTGGGGCATCATAGAGGTCGCCGCGCCGCCTGTGGGCAGCACGGCCTCACCCCTGGACCCAGTGGCGTGTGGCTCGTCGTCTCGGATCCGAACGACGCCACTCGCCTGGCTCCGATTGCCAGAGTGTCATGGATGCTTGCGGGCCGTGCCTCCGGCACCATCCGTGGCCACCCCGTCGCCTGCCCGCGCTGGTGCGGACGGGCCTGCTCCGGACGACCCGATTGCTATGATCCCCTTCTTCTTGGGGGCCGTCGCGATGAAGAAGTCCATGCGCTAACTTCTAAACCAGATTTTTCACCGCTTGCGCCCCCCTACCTGGCGCGCCAAAGATGTCGGGGTTCAAGAATGACACCTATGGGATCACAGGGAATCCCTACTACGGTTGGCGGGGCGCAGGGCTGTGCAAAGAGCGGGTTTAGAAGATCAACAGGGGGGAATATTATCCAGGTTCGGGCCGCAAACGATGCGTAATACCCTAGTCCTGCTTAGGTGTATATTTGGTGTTCTTGAGCTCTTTAACTAGCTGCGGTGCATGCCTAGCCCTAAAAGTCAGAATCCTTGCTCAGTACGCCTCGGGCCTCCTTTTATACGTCAAAGGGGTCACCACAGTGGCACACAGGAGGTGGAAAGTATGTACAGTGTACAAGTCTATCCCTGACATCGTGGGACAAAATGCATTTAATGCGCCGCCGACGTGTCCTCTTGCTTTATCGGGGATGGCAAGGAAGCTCGTCTCGTCTGTCGCCGCCTCGCCTCACTTCGACGCGCATCCAAGCTGACGAGGCATGCAGCGCCACGCTGGCTGGCTGGCTGCTGCGCTGGTGCGGTGGCAGGGTCTTCACGAAGATCTGCATGCCACCACGCAGGTGCTTGCCTGGTTGGCCTAGAAGCTGCATGCTGCCACGTAGGTGTGTGCCTAGTTGGCAGGCTAGCTGCTGTGTCGGAACGGCCATGGGGCAGCGAAACCTTGGTAAGTGCGGGCCTGGTTGTGGCCCCGCAGATGTCCCCGGCAAGGGTCTTGCCGGGGTCTTGTGGGCGTCCCCGGCAAGGGTCTTGCCGGGGGCCTTCGTCTTCTGGTTCTCATCTAGTCTTGCAGGCCTTCAGTCTTCACAAAGATCTGCATGCCACCATGCAGGTACCTCCCGAGCCTTGGTTCCTGATATTGTCGATGGTGTCAGAACTCCCAGGCTCAAGGGTGGCGGTCTTGCTGGTATTGGGCAAGTTGCCCCGGCAAGGCTCTTGCCGGGGCAGCGTAGGTCGTCCCCTGCAAGGCTCTTGCCGGGAGAAACCCACCTTGCCCTTTCGCTCTTCGCGCCTCTGGTTTCAGCGCTGCTCTGGTAGTCTTGTATCTTTGCTTCCTCTGCCCCGCCAAGCGCGGCCGCATGTGTGTCTACAACTGCCCGTGCACAAGTAAAGGGGTACAGAAGGCCCCTACTTTTGTACACCGACAGGAAAAGAAAACAAAAAGAAAACAAAAAATGAAAGAAATAGCAGTAGCGCTGGTTACAAACCCGTGCTATAGCTACTTAGTATAGCGCGGGTTCGGAACCCACACTACCGCTATTTGGACTTAACCCCCCGGGGGGGGGGGGGGGGGGGGGGGGGGGGGGGGGGGGGGGGGGGGGGGGGGGGGGGGGGGGGGGGGGGGGGGGGGGGGGGGGGGGGGGGGGGGGGGGGGGGGGGGGGGGGGGGGGGGGGGGGGGGGGGGGGGGGGGGGGGGGGGGGGGGGGGGGGGGGGGGGGGGGGGGGGGGGGGGGGGGGGGGGGGGGGGGGGGGGGGGGGGGGGGGGGGGGGGGGGGGGGGGGGGGGGGGGGGGGGGGGGGGGGGGGGGGGGGGGGGGGGGGGGGGGGGGGGGGGGGGGGGGGGGGGGGGGGGGGGGGGGGGGGGGGGGGGGGGGGGGGGGGGGGGGGGGGGGGGGGGGGGGGGGGGGGGGGGGGGGGGGGGGGGGGGGGGGGGGGGGGGGGGGGGGGGGGGGGGGGGGGGGGGGGGGGGGGGGGGGGGGGGGGGGGGGGGGGGGGGGGGGGGGGGGGGGGGGGGGGGGGGGGGGGGGGGGGGGGGGGGGGGGGGGGGGGGGGGGGGGGGGGGGGGGGGGGGGGGGGGGGGGGGGGGGGGGGGGGGGGGGGGGGGGGGGGGGGGGGGGGGGGGGGGGGGGGGGGGGGGGGGGGGGGGGGGGGGGGGGGGGGGGGGGGGGGGGGCCTAATGTAGTTAACTAAATATATTTTTAGGACAAATTTGTATATGCTTAAGTAGTTAACTAAATATATTTTAGGATTGTATAGTTGCTTAAGTAGTTGTATAGTTGATGTGCACCCAATGTATATATGCTTAACTAGTTGTATAATTCCTAGGGTTCATCCCATGTTTATAAAAAATCATTTTAGAGATTTTTTCTTCAAGTACTATATTTTCTTGAAATGGTCCTGTTATATGGAAATTTGAATCATTTTAGAGATTCCAAAAAAAATTCAGGCGCTCGATTTGTCCACTTTTTCGCAAAGGTCATGCCAAATTTTTCCGTGAATTTCGGCATGACTTGTGCTAGAAACTAGGACATATCGAGTGCCCGGATTTGCCAGAACGGGAATGAATCAACATTCCAGCAAAATAGAGGCCCTTTTTTATGTCATTATTCATTTTATTAGGTCTAGAATTAAATGAGCAGACTTAATCATAGGAAACATGGCAAGCAACAACGAAGGCGGGGGACCTGGTAACTGGAAGATGTCTACGAGTTGGCACACAACTTTTTGACTATCTGGACAAACAACAGTTGTTGCAGGCCCCCCTGTCACATCGGAGGGTTGCATAGTTACCAACACCGGCACCGACACCAACGCCGAGACCCGCACAGGTGCTGGCGAATAGCCGGTAAAGAACCGAAAGCGAAGAGGTTACGATGCCCAAACCAGCTCGGCACCTGAACACTGGTGTTCACGATGGTGGACCCCAAGAATTTCGAGCCAACAGAGCTTGAGGAAGCTCGAAGTAGCTACGGAGATCAAATAAGATGCATCCTACAGGATACCGCCAGCATCAACGATGAAAACTTAGGGAAGATACCAAATATGAAGCACTTCCTCCTAATGAAGTTGCACCAGAGATTCATGTTCTCTGGCTGGGATGAAACCAAATCGCCGTGGCTAGACAAGGGAATGAAGAAGATAAACAATAGAGCCATGGGCAAGTTTAGCGGCGCGCTGTCCGCCTGGAAAGTAAGGGTGAAAAGTCGGATCGGCAAAAAGGAACCCTACTCCAAGATTGTAAAGGATAATCTGACAATTACGGAAGAGCAGTTTGAAATATTCAAGGCGACTTGCACTGCCGAAGCTGCCAAGAAAAGTCAGAGTACGTGAAGGGGGCTTCAGGAAAGGAAGATGGGGAACCACCGCATCGAAAGCCGTGGTTACTCAGGCAAGAGGCACATATGGGCCTAGGAGGACTCAGATCATGAAATTTTGGGGCTCCCAGACCCCTTGACGGAGTTCACCGTCCTACAGGAGCATGGCTTCATCAGGGCATGTACACTTGGGACCCAGTAAATAAGGTTTTTGAAACGGACACACCCACGAGGGAGTTCATGAGACTGCTGGTAATTATTATTTTACCACCATATTTTAGCTTCTGATCATTTTGACTACACGTTTAGTCACACATTTGTAAACGATCCACGTTTCTTTTGCAGAAAGAGAAGCACAGGATTGCGGTCGAAACCGACTTGTCGTCTGAGTCGTCGGTGAGGCCCAAGTGGGACACCCCTTTCAACTGGGCCTTGAAAGTAATGAAAGGACTCCCGTTGGACAAGCCGTTGTTGTATGGACGTGTGCACGCCGTCGGAGACGGCGCCATGTGGAAGTACTACTACCATGAGGACACCGAGCAGAGAAAGCAGAGGTGGAAGTTAAACGAAATGAACATCGATAACAAGGTTGAGATTGCGGTCGATAAGAGAACAGTTGAGACCAAAGAAGCGATACAACCTGAGTTGGTGAGCGAGGCAGTCAAAGTAGCGGTAGCTGCCTGCAGAGAGGAATTTGCAGCTTTGATTGGTGCCTTGATTTCGGCTATTTTCGACTGGATGAAGCAACATTCAGATAAAGAGGCAGCGGGATATCCCCTTCCTAGCTTCGTTGGGAGCAACTTGGCGAACGTCAAACCAGCACCTGCTGCCGCACCTGCTCATAGCAGCCCATCCTCCATCACTGGCGTGCTCGGCGGGGCTTCGTCTTCGGCTGAGCTCGACGCCCTCACGGTAATTACCTGTCACACCAGCCCTCTTCAACATATATATAATCTTCCATTTCCATTGCCTTTCGCATGTCTGATGTCGTAGACATGTCTTCACAAGCCGACGAAACCCCATGGACCATACTGTACACCATCAGCGACCAGAAGGTGGACGTGGGAAAGGCAATGATAGTGAAGCCGAAGGAACACTCATTCCAAAACCGGTCGGTGCCCACTGGCATCTTCAAGGTTTTCGTGGCCACAAGAATTTGCCTCCTCCGGTATCACTAGGGGGAGATGACTACGAGACCTTGCCACGGTTTGGCGATTGCAAGAGTTGGGTCCTGTTGTGGCCGAAGAGTCTCCTTCATCTAGAGGCGGCCGAGAGAACACAAACGACCAAGCCTCAACAAGGTATGAACACCACCACCCCACCTACCAATTTGCGGCACCTGTCGTGCCGGGTGATAGCGGATGACGTGAGGAAGAGTATCCATTAGTGGCCGATGATGTCGCCACCGTCAAAGAAGCAATGGATGATGTCATGGATGAGGATGAAGACCCTCTACGGTTTCTCAATACGACGGCTATGACGATGGGGGATTGATGGCTCAACAGTATGACTCAGGCTTTGAGCATGATGAGTTGATGCCTGAATTGCCAAAGCAGGAACATCTTAAAGCTGACTGCAAGAAGTCTCTCTTCCTACAATCCTCGAAGGACACGCCTCCAAGTGCCACCTCAACCCAGGATCAACAACGTGAGGGTCGTGCAATGCTGAGCCCGACAACACTGGGGGCGATGGTCAGGGACGGTATGTTAGGCTCACTTCTGTTACCCAAGAAGCATAGGAAGAGATCGAGGAAAGGCCCTACTGGCGCTAAAGCTACTTCTATCTGCCAGCCGCCTCCGCAGCCTCAGGTTGCAGACCGTATACCTATCAATGGTGTGGCGAAGTTCCATGTCCCCGGTGATCCGATCCTACCTAAGGCAGCGCTAGAGGGCATAGATGGCGATCTAAGGAGACTTCATGACGATGTGCTGTCGAGAGAGAAAAGCCTTTTCGTCTCGAAAAATCCAAGATACCCGCTCTACATGGTCAACGTGTCGCAGCTAAGGTTCTATGTCCAAACATTCCCCACGGATAAGTTATTCCTTCGATTTGATTACCTCTCCGACATGTTTCACATGACAAAGCTGGATTTTACATTCGTCTGCCTTAATGCCTTGTACATGAACTACATCATCAGGCGCGAGCAAATATCTTATATCTCAGTCGCAGACCCATACTTTATGCACGAGGCCTTCTTGGCAGTCTGCGCAGAGCACCGTGAATATGCGAGGAACTACATCGCTGACTTCATGACTGCCAATAAGGACAAGGACACTATTCTCCTGCCTTATCATCCCATGTAAGTCATCCGCAGATATCCTCTGTGACACATACATACTTTCGTAAATTTCAATCATTCCTTTGCATGCGTGGAGGCTAATTTGAGGTGTACTTATTTTGCGCAGCGAGGGGTGCTCCATCCTCATCATTCTTTACCCCCGATTCTCCCACGCTCTTTACTTGTACTCATGGAAGAACATAAAGAAAAATGATTACACACACATCAAGAGTGTTCTCGACAGTGCTATCTTAAGCTACGACCAACGGGGTGGAGAGATTATAGTTAAGAAGAAAAAGAACCACGCGCCCTACTTCGGCCATAAGACCGACTTCTGCTGCATCCATCAACTGAATGGTAGTCTCATTGATGGATTCTACCTCATCCACCACATGCTGGAGTATAGAAGGGATCAACAGAATCTTCGCATGTCACCTAAATCCAACGATGCCAAAATTCTGCAATGGGCCAAGAAACTAGGAAATTGATAACCCACAAGTATAGGGGATCGCAACAGTTTTCGAGGGTAGAGTATTCAACCCAAATTTATAGATTCGACACAAGGGGAGCCAAAGAATATTTGAAGGTATTAGCAGCTGAGTTGTTAAACCACACCTGGAGATTAATTATCTGTAGCAAGTAATCAGTAGCAAAGTAATATGATAGTTTTGATAGTAGTGACAGTAGTAGCAGTAACAGTAACTATGATAACAGTAATTTTGTAGCAAGTGTAACAGTGATGATAGCAGTAGTAACTTAGCAGAAACAATATAGGATAAATTCGTAGGCATTGGATCGGTGACTTGTTGGATGATATTCATCATGTGACAGTTATAACCTAGGGCGATACAGTGCTAGCTCCAGTTCATCAATATAATGTAGGCATGTATTCCGTAAATAGTCATACGTGCTTTATTAAAAGAACTTGCATGACATCTTTTGTCCTACCCTCCCATGGCAGCGGGGTCCATATTGGAAACTAAGGGATATTAAGGCCTCCTTTTAATAGAGAACCGGAACAAAGCATTAACACATAGTGAATACATGAACTCCTCAAACTACGGTCATCACCGAGAGTGCGCCCGGTTGTTGTCACTCCGGGGTCATCGGATCATAACCATAGTAGGTGACTATAACTTGCAAGATCGGATCTTAAACATGGATATAATGATGAATTCATAAACGGTTCAGATCTGAGTTCATGGCACCCGGGCCCAAAGTGACAAGCATTAAGCATAGCAAAGTCATAGCAACATCAATCTAGGAACATAGTGGATACTAGGAATCAAGCCCTAACAAAACTAACTCGATTACATGACGAATCTCATCCAACTCCTCACCGACCAGTGAGCCTACGAAGGAATTACTCACTCCCGGTGGGGAGCATCATGTAATTGACGATGGAGAAGGGTTGGTGATGACGAAGAACAAAGATCCCCCTCTCCAGAGCCCCAAACGGACTCCAGATCTGCCCTCCCGAGGAAGAACAGGACTTGGCGGCGGCTCCATCTCGTGGATCGTGATAATTCTTTCTCCCTGATTTTTTCTCCAAAAATAGGATTTTATAGCATCGGTTTCAGGGTCAGCGGGGCCACCAGGTGGGGACAACCCACCTGGGTGCGCCAGGAGAGGGGGGCGCGCCCTGGTGGGTTGTGCCCACCCAGGTGCCCCTCTCCGGCAGGTCTTGGCTCCAGCAATTCTTATTATTGATATAAAAAATCCTCGCAAAGTTTCGTTCCATTTCGAGAACTTTTATTTCTGCACAAAAACAACACCATGGTAGTTCTACTGAAAACAGCGTCAGTCCGGGGTTAGTTCCATTCAAATCATGCAAATTAGAGTCCAAAACAAGAGGAAAAGCATTAGGAAAAGTAGATACGTTGGAGACGTATCAACTCCCCCAAGCTTAAACCTTTGCTTGTCCTCAAGCAATTCAGTTGATAATCTGAAAGTGAAAAAGAAAAACCTTTACGAACTCTTTTGCTCTTGTTTGCATAAATAAGCTTAAACATCACCCAGGTTTTTATCCAACATTATAACTAACCATGCTGACAATAACTCTTCAAGATAATAATGACTCATATCAATGACATAATCAGCTAGCGAGCAATAATAAGATATCTCAAATGGTAACACGTTGTCAAAACAACCATGATATAATATGACAATAGTGGTATCTCGCTAGCCCTTTCAGAGACCGCAAAACATAAATGCAGAGCACCTCCAAAGTTCAAGCAGCGACTAAACATTGTAATTCATGGTAGAAAAGATCCAGTCATGATGCCCCCAACATTAGCTACACACAATGCATAAATCATGACAGTTGTGCTCTACTCAGTTTCTGGCGCTTGTTTTAGAAGGTGGTGACACAACATAAAAGTAAATAGAAAGTCCCTTCATAGAGGGAAGCAGTGATTTGCAGAGGTGCCAGAGCTCAATTTTTAAAACAGGGATAAATGATATTTTGAGGCATGCACCCTTCTCATTCACTTCACGACCATCAGTTATCAACATCTTCCATGCTAAGCACGCTAGTGGCGGTTCCCAAGCGATAAAAGTAAAAGGTTTTCACTCCATTAGGAGTTTTTGTTTCATTATTCGAGCGATTAACTCTTTTTGTATTTTGCAGTTTGGGACTGGGCATCCCTATTACCGCCCTTTTCTCGTGCGATGGTGAGTGAATAAACACTCAACCTGAGAATAACCTGCTTAGCATGGAAGATACCGACCACCTCCTGTCGTTCCATGAACGATCCAGGCACACAAAACGGATAATTTTTAGAAGTTTTTAGAGGTGGCACATGCAAATTTACTTAGGACGGCAGGGTAATAACGTATATAGGTAGGTATGGTGGACTCATCTGGAATAACTTTGGGTTCAAGGTTTTTGATGTACAAGCAGAATTCCCACTTAGTACAGGCGAAGGCTAGCAATTAGACTGAGAAGCGGCCACCTAGAGAGCAACAACGATCATAACCATGCATTATGCATAAGTAACATTGGACACTAGCATGAGTAGGATATGAACACCATGAACATAAATATCATAGAGGTTATGTTGGTTTTGATTCAACTAGATGCATGAACATGTGCCAAGTCAAGCCACTCGAACATTCAGAGGAGGATACCATATCATCATACTACATCACAATCATTTTAATGCTATGTTGATATCCAAGATAAATCATTATCAACGCCCAGCTACTTATGCATGGCATGAGAAACTATAATCTCTAATTGTCATTGCAAACATGTTTAATCATAATGGGCTGAAGCATGGATACTAGGTTAAACATATTTACACAAACAGAACATGTCGAGTTCATACCAGTTTCTCTCTGCCACGGCCAGTTCATCGAATGTCGTTATTATTGCCTTTCACTTGCATCACCGAACGATATGAAAATAATAATAGTGCAAGAGTGCCGTGGACTAAGCTGGAATGTGCAAACATTTTATTCAATAGGAGAAGACAAGGCAAAATGTGCTCTTTATTAGTTCAACAATTATTCATATGAGAGCCACTCAACATTTTCATCATGGTCTTCTCCTTGGTACAACTCGAATAAAAAGAAAAGAAATTCAGAGAAACACACTGAAATATTTTTGGAGTTTTTGGTTTTCTTTATCAAGCAAATAAAAGGGAAAAGCAAAAACGAGAAAAACTATTTACACGGGAAAGCTCCCAACAAGCAAAAGAAGAACAAGGAAATATTTCTGGGTTTTCTTTTTTAATATTACTACTAAGCATGCATAGAAAGTAAATTAGCTACAACTAATTTTTTTTGGTTTTTCTAAAGTTTTTCAAACACACAAGAAGAAAGCAAGAAAATAAATCTAAGCATAGATGGTACAATGAAAAAGTGTGAGCACCGACAAATGAAATTAGTGATCATGAATGTAAAGTCGGTGGAAACACGTACTCCCCTAAGCTTAGGCTTTTGGCCTAACTTGGTAGTCGATTAGTAGCCTGGAGGGTAGTAGGGGTGCTGAGGAGCGGGCATCCACTCATCCCACTGCGGAGGCTCCTCCTGTGCCGCTTCCGCAACAGCCTGAGTGTTCCGGTAGGCGATGATGTCCACAGGGATGATCCTATATCTGCCCCTGGCAGCAGAATCAAACAAAGCAGGTGCAGGCAGTGGAATAATATCACGAGTTTTAACGCTAAAAACCAGGTTATAAGTGATACGTCTCCAACGTATCTATAATTTTTTATTGTTCCATGCTATTATATATTCTGTTTTGGATGTTTAATGGGCTTTATTATACACTTTTATATTATTTTTGGGACTAACCTATTAACCGGAGGCCCAGCCCAAATTGCTGTTTTTTTGCCTATTTCAGTGTTTCGAAGGAAAAGGATATCAAACGGAGTCCAAACGGAATGAAACCTTCGGGAACATGATTTTTGGAACAAACGTGATCCAGAGGACTTGGAGTGGACGTCAAGCAAGCAACGAGGAGACAACAAGGCAGGGGGCGCGCCTACCCCCCTCGGCACACCCTCCACCCTCGTGGGCCCCTCGTAGCTCCACCGACCTACTTCTTCCTCCTATATATACCTACGTACCCTGAAAACATCATATACGGAGCCAAAACCCTATTTCTACCACTGCAACCTTCTGTACCCGTGAGATCCCATCTTGGGGCCTTTTCCGGCGCTCCGTCGGAGGGGGCATCGATCACGGAGGGCTTCTACATCAACACCATAGCCTCTCCGATGATGTGTGAGTAGTTTACCTCAGACCTTCGGGTCCATAGTTATTAGCTAGATGGCTTCTTCTCTCTCTTTGGATCTCAATACAAAGTTCTCCTCGATTCTCTTGGAGATCTATTCGATGTAATCTTCTTTTGCGGTATGTTTGTCGAGATCCGATGAATTGTGGGTTTATGATTAAGATTATCTATGAACAATATTTGAATCTCCTCTGAATTCTTTTATGTATGATTGGTTATCTTTGCAAGTCTCTTCGAATTATCAGTTTGGTTTGGCCTACTAGATTGATCTTTCTTGCAATGGGAGAAGTGCTTAGCTTTGGGTTCAATCTTGCGGTGCTCGATCCCAGTGACAGTAGGGGAAACGACACGTATTGTATTGTTGCCATCAAGGATAAAAAGATGGGGTTTATATCATATTGCATGAGTTTATCCCTCTACATCATGTCATCTTGCTTAAAGCGTTACTCCATTCTTATGAACTTAATACTCTAGATGCATGCTGGATAGCGGTCGATGTGTGGAGTAATAGTAGTAGATGCAGGCAGGAGTCGGTCTACTTGTCACGGATGTGATGCCTATATACATGATCATACCTAGATATTCTCATAACTATGCTCAATTCTATCAATTGCTCAACAGTAATTTGTTCACCCATCGTAATACTTATGCTATCTTGAGAGAAGCCACTAGTGAAACCTATGGCCCCCGGGTCTATTTTCCATCATATTAATCTCCCGTCAACAAGCTATTTCTGGCACCGTTTATTTTGCTTTCTTTACTTTTAGTCTTTATCATAAAAATACCAAAAATATTATCTTATCATCTCTATCAGATCTCACTTTTGCAAGTGGCCATGAAGGGATTGACAACCCCTTTATCGCGTTGGTTGCAAGGTTCTTATTTGTTTGTGTAGGTGCGTGGGACTTGAGCGTGGTCTCCTACTGGATTGATACCTTGGTTCTCAAAAACTAAGGGAAATACTTATGCTACTTTACTACATCACCCTTTCCTCTTCAAGGGAAAACCAACGCAGTGCTCAAGAGATAGCAATAAGGAATGGGGATATCATGATAATCTCATGCAAGAAAGTGGTGGTGTTCCATGGCTGCCCGGTCTAGGTATACCTTGGTCAAAGGGTAATCATGAGGGTGTATCTCAACCTCAAAATGAGCCCCAAACGAGTAGCAAAAATCCCACCATGTATTTCACCCTGTGATTTATTAAGATGGAGGCGACGAGCCACAATAGCTCCCAAGCTATGAGTGTTGTCGCCCTCTAGTGCTCGGCGTAAAATAGCAAAGTCTGGTGCGCTGAGCGCACCCACTTTCTTTCGAGCAAGCAAGCACTTAGCAACAAATAAAGCAAGATAATGTACGGCAGGAAAGTGTATGCTAGAAGTAGTGGTGGCTGACACCCCTCTCTCATCTCCCACTGTCAAAGTGCGATAAAAGTCCTCAAACCCAGTCGGCCTAGGCTCGGCTAAGCTCCCATCAGAAGGGATCAAGCATATATCACAAAATTCAGTAAGTGGTATCTGATGGTTTTCAGCATATAAATCGAAGCTCACTTCAGGAGGATTATTTCTAGGCAGGAAAGTAAAACTCTAAACAAAGATGTTTGTGAGGATTTGGTGCTAGTCACACTCATCTGCGATGAAGTCGGTGAGGCCGGCATTCACAACATATTGTGTGAACTCTTGAAGGATTCCCGCCTCTTCCAGGAACGGGGTGTGCGGCCATTCGCACGGCCGTACCTCCGCCAACCTCCGAGAGTGGAGATCACTGTCAGAAGACTCCCCAATAACACCCTTGGAATTCTTCTTCGAGCCAAACTTCCTGAAGATATTCATGTCCTCGTACAATTTTCTAAAAATAAAATTCTTGGGGTGACAAAACTTTGTCAACAAAACTTTATAAGATTGATAGCAACTACTCATAGGGATGCATAGAGGCCATAACAGGCATTCAAACTACTTAGAACTCTAAGAATTCAACATGCAAGCACATCTACATCAGCACCAAGAGTAGCTAATTATTCAAAATATAAACCACTAAAACAAAAACTAATTGGACAAACGGTGGAGTCACATACCAAGCAACAATCCCCCGAAATAGTTTCAGAAACGGAGCTTCGAGCAAAGAGATAGAAATTCGCGGGTTTGAGAGCAAGAACATGGGAGAGAGAGCAATGGAGATTTTTTCTGGAGGTAAGTGATGAAGTGGGCTGAAGGGATAAGTGAGAGGGCCCACGTGGGGACCACAACCCACCAAGGCGCGCCTGGGGGTCCTGGCGTGCCCAGGTGGGTTGTGCCCACATGGTGCACCTCCCTCTGATATTATTTGCACCAGAAATTTAGAAATATTCAGAAAAAATCGTGTAAAATTTTTAGGGCATTCTGAGAACTTTTATTTTTGGGTCATTTTTTATTGCACGGGAAATTCAGAAAACAGACAAAACATGACATTTTATTTTATTTAACTAATAAAAACATAGAACAAAAAGTAAGGACAGAAGGTAGTGCTTAATAAATTCATCAACTTCATACCGCTCAAAAATGATTCATTAATAAGGTTGATCAGGTCTTATTAACAACCACTTTCGATTAGCATGGGGGGGGGGGGGGGGGGGGGGGGGGGGGGGGGGGGGGGGGGGGGGGGGGGGGGGGGGGGGGGGGGGGGGGGGGGGGGGGGGGGGGGGGGGGGGGGGGGGGGGGGGGGGGGGGGGGGGGGGGGGGGGGGGGGGGGGGGGGGGGGGGGGGGGGGGGGGGGGGGGGGGGGGGGGGGGGGGGGGGGGGGGGGGGGGGGGGGGGGGGGGGGGGGGGGGGGGGGGGGGGGGGGGGGGGGGGGGGGGGGGGGGGGGGGGGGGGGGGGGGGGGGGGGGGGGGGGGGGGGGGGGGGGGGGGGGGGGGGGGGGGGGGGGGGGGGGGGGGGGGGGGGGGGGGGGGGGGGGGGGGGGGGGGGGGGGGGGGGGGGGGGGGGGGGGGGGGGGGGGGGGGGGGGGGGGGGGGGGGGGGGGGGGGGGGGGGGGGGGGGGGGGGGGGGGGGGGGGGGGGGGGGGGGGGGGGGGGGGGGGGGGGGGGGGGGGGGGGGGGGGGGGGGGGGGGGGGGGGGGGGGGGGGGGGGGGGGGGGGGGGGGGGGGGGGGGGGGGGGGGGGGGGGGGGGGGGGGGGGGGGGGGGGGGGGGGGGGGGGGGGGGGGGGGGGGGGGGGGGGGGGGGGGGGGGGGGGGGGGGGGGGGGGGGGGGGGGGGGGGGGGGGGGGGGGGGGGGGGGGGGGGGGGGGGGGGGGGGGGGGGGGGGGGGGGGGGGGGGGGGGGGGGGGGGGGGGGGGGGGGGGGGGGGGGGGGGGGGGGGGGGGGGGGGGGGGGGGGGGGGGGGGGGGGGGGGGGGGGGGGGGGGGGGGGGGGGGGGGGGGGGGGGGGGGGGGGGGGGGGGGGGGGGGGGGGGGGGGGGGGGGGGGGGGGGGGGGGGGGGGGGGGGGGGGGGGGGGGGGGGGGGGGGGGGGGGGGGGGGGGGGGGGGGGGGGGGGGGGGGGGGGGGGGGGGGGGGGGGGGGGGGGGGGGGGGGGGGGGGGGGGGGGGGGGGGGGGGGGGGGGGGGGGGGGGGGGGGGGGGGGGGGGGGGGGGGGGGGGGGGGGGGGGGGGGGGGGGGGGGGGGGGGGGGGGGGGGGGGGGGGGGGGGGGGGGGGGGGGGGGGGGGGGGGGGGGGGGGGGGGGGGGGGGGGGGGGGGGGGGGGGGGGGGGGGGGGGGGGGGGGGGGGGGGGGGGGGGGGGGGGGGGGGGGGGGGGGGGGGGGGGGGGGGGGGGGGGGGGGGGGGGGGGGGGGGGGGGGGGGGGGGGGGGGGGGGGGGGGGGGGGGGGGGGGGGGGGGGGGGGGGGGGGGGGGGGGGGGGGGGGGGGGGGGGGGGGGGGGGGGGGGGGGGGGGGGGGGGGGGGGGGGGGGGGGGGGGGGGGGGGGGGGGGGGGGGGGGGGGGGGGGGGGGGGGGGGGGGGGGGGGGGGGGGGGGGGGGGGGGGGGGGGGGGGGGGGGGGGGGGGGGGGGGGGGGGGGGGGGGGGGGGGGGGGGGGGGGGGGGGGGGGGGGGGGGGGGGGGGGGGGGGGGGGGGGGGGGGGGGGGGGGGGGGGGGGGGGGGGGGGGGGGGGGGGGGGGGGGGGGGGGGGGGGGGGGGGGGGGGGGGGGGGGGGGGGGGGGGGGGGGGGGGGGGGGGGGGGGGGGGGGGGGGGGGGGGGGGGGGGGGGGGGGGGGGGGGGGGGGGGGGGGGGGGGGGGGGGGGGGGGGGGGGGGGGGGGGGGGGGGGGGGGGGGGGGGGGGGGGGGGGGGGGGGGGGGAATCATCATAATTTTTCAATATGTTATTCAATAATTCTTCAGCTTGTCCAACAGTTCGTTCCCTGAAAACACAACCAGCACAACTATCTAGGAAGTCCCTAGAAACATCGGTTAGTCCATTATAGAAGATATCAAGTATTTCATTTTCCTTAAGAGGATGATCAGGCAAAGCATTAAGTAACTGGAAAAGCCTCCCCCAAGCTTGTGGGAGACTCTCTTCTTTAGTTTGCACAAAGTTAAATATTTCCTGTAAGGCAGCTTGTTTCTTATGAGCAGGAAAATATTTTTCAGAGAAGTAATAAATCATATCCCGGGGAGTACGCACACAACCAGGAGCAAGAGTATTGTACCAAGCTTTAGCATCACCCTTTAATGAGAAAGGACATAATTTGAGAATAAATTAATAGTGAGTTTTCTCATCATGAGTAAAAAGGGTGGCTATGTCATTCAACTTAGTAAGATGTGCCACAACAGTTTCAGTTTCATAACCATGGAAAGGATCAGATTCAACCAAAGTAATTAACTCTGGGTCGACAGAGAATTCATAATCCTTATCATCAATAAAGATAGGTGAAGTAACAAACTTAGGATCACATTTCATTCTAGCATTCAGAGATTTTTCTTTATACTTGTGTAGTAATTTCTCTAGATCATCTCTATCATTACAAGCAAGAATATCTCTAGTTGTTTGTTCACTCATAACATAACCTTCCGGTACCTTAGGCAATTCATATCTAGGAAGGCTAGTTCTAGCAGGTGTTTCAGGAGATTCAGTTTCAAGCTCATCATCAGATTCAACAACATGTTGTATTACTCTAGCAATTTGTTTATCAAGAAAATCACCAAGTGGCACATCATCATTATCAAGCAAGGTACTAGCATCATCATAAGCATCATTCATAGTAGAAGTAGCATCATCAATAACTTGCGACATTTCAGGATTAATAGCATGTGGTGGTGTTGCAAATTTACTCATAACAGAAGGTGAATCTAAAGCAGAACTGGATGGCAGTTTCTTACCTCCCCTCGTACTTGAGGGAAATATCTTAGTCTTTGGATCCTTTAGATTCTTCATAGTGATAATATGATAATAATCCCAGGTGACTCAACAAATATAACTATGCTCCCCGGCAACGGCGCCAGAAAAAGGTCTTGATAACCCACAAGTATAGGGGATCGCAACAATTTTTGAGGGTAGAGTATTCAACCCAAATTTATAGATTCGACACAAGGGGAGCCAAAGAATATTTGAAGGTATTAGCAGCTGAGTTGTCAATTCAACCACACCTGGAGATCAATTCAACCCCAAACGGACTCCAGATCTGCCCTCCCGAGGAAGAATATGACTTGGCGGCAGCTCCGTCTCGTGGATCGCGATAATTCTTTCTCCCTGATTTTTTTCTCCGAAAATAGGATTTTATAGCGTCAGTTTCAGGGTCAGCAGGGCCACCAGGTGGGGACAACCCACCTGGGTGCGCCAGGAGAGGGTGGCGCGCCCTGGTGGGTTGTGCCCACCCAGGTGTCCCTCTCTGGTAGGTCTTGGCTCTAGCAATTCTTATTATTGATGTAAAAAATCCTCGCAAAGTTTTGTTCAATTCCGAGAACTTTTATTTCTGCACAAAAACAACACCATGGTAGTTCTGCTGAAAACAGCGTCAGTCCGGGATTAGTTTCATTCAAATCATGCAAATTAGAGTCCGAAGCACGAGGAAAAGCGTTAGGAAAAGTAGATACGTTGGAGACGTATCAAAAATGTACCGGACCATCGACTTCGAGCGGAGTTCTATCACATCCAGTGTGAACTTGCCCAAGTCATCATGAAGTAGGTCGTCGAAAAAACAAGGATGTTCTATGAAGAAGGGCAAATGTCGCGGGAACCTTCCGAACATGCATAGCCGCTTAGTGTCTCGACCTGAAGCCTTTCACACAGCTCGGGTCCTTCCTCCCTAATTTGGACGGATGGCACGACATGTTGGAGTGATTGATGATGACAATGTGTCCGTTGAGTCACTACTTTCTCAATGACGAAACTTTGAATTTATGTATGATGAAACTTTGTGATGTAATTAAACCGTCCTCCTCAACTAGTGTAGATCACTCTAGTTAATTAGTTTGGGTACGATGAACTTTGTTATTTATGTTTACGATATGTTGCTTCTTTTTTTGCTAACTCTATCTCTTTGTGTTGCTCAACTATATATTATGCTGCATATGATCGATGAATTCATCACGTGACGATGCAGGTACGTAGATCATCGATGGCACAGAAGTGCTACACCATGTACGTAGGGAAGGTTCCAGGAGTGTACGACGAGTGGCCAGAGTGTCAGGCCCAAGTGTCGGGGTTCTCGGGCGCCAGCCAGAGAGGTTTCGATAGCAGACGCGAAGCGGAAGCTAGTTACTTGAGGTTCAGGCTTGCACGAGAGAGGGATCGGTACCGACGCCTCAAGTACTACATTATCACGCTCTTGCTCATAGTTATCGCTCTTCTCTTCTATATCATAGTTTAGATATAGATGATGAAACATGTGTATGTGATGACCATGCAGTTGCTTGTATTCGAGACATGTCACGTAACTTGTATCGCTATATCGAGATGATGATGAGAGACATCATTTGTGTTGGATCATGTGATGATATGATGAGACTATTATGTGTATGATATGATGAGAATATTGTTTGTTCATGATATGATTAGACTACTGTATAAAACCTGTACAAATACAGCGCAAATATGTAGCAGATTTTTTTGCGTAACCTTAGCAGTAGCACTGGTTGACAAGAAGCAGTAACGCAAGGATATTAGCAATGCGAGGTGTGGGCCAGCGCTACAGCTATATAGCAGTGGCGCTGCACAGACCAACGCTACTGGTACAAGTTAGCTATAGCGTCGTAGTAGAAGCGTGGCCACCCGCGCTACTGGTAGGCAAAAACCCAACGCTTTTTTTTTGCGAATACGCAAAGCTTGCGTATCATGCATTGATAGTGAAAGTGCTAGTTATCGACTAGAGGGGGGGTGAATAGGCGATTTTTATGAAAGTCTTCAAAACATGGAAGTTTCGAAGACAAACGATAGAAATGAACCTATTAACATTCAGCGAAAGGTAGACTACACTAGACAAGCTATAGTCAAGCAAGTAATGAAGCTAGAGCACGAAGACTATTAGCAGCTAGGTAGTATGGATCAAGACGGAAGATAGTATGAAGCCAACCAACAATAGTCATCACACAGTGAAGTCAAATAGATAAGACAAGCAAGCAAAAGACTTCACGAAGACAAACTGTAAATAAGTGAAGGAAGAGATAGAACCAGTTGCTTGGTGAAGACAAGGATTTGTTGGACCAGTTCCAGTTGCTGTGACAACTGTACGTCTGGTTAGGGAGGCCGATATTCAACTCAGAAGACCGCGTCTTCACCTTATTCCCCTTGAGCTAAGGACACTTAGTCCTCGCCCAATCACTCTGGTAAGTCTTCAAGGTAGACTTCCAAACCTTCACAAACTTCGTTCACCGGCAATCCACAATGACTCTTGGATGCTCAGAACGCGACGCCTAACCGGCTGGAGGATTCACAGTCCTCAAGTGTAACAAGTCTTCAGGTCACGCGGACAGAAAGACTTCAGTGATGCCAAACACTCTTTGGGCTCTGGGTGTTTTGGGCTTTGTCCTCGCAAGGATCTCTCTCTCAAATGCTTCGAAGGTGGGTTGCTCTCAAACGACAAAAGCCGTGCACTAACTCTGATAGCAGACGCGAAGCCGAAAGTGGAAGCGTTAGCACAACGCGGTTGATGTAGTCGTACGTCTTCACGATCCAACCGATCCAAGTACCGAACGTATGGCACCTCCGAGTTCAGCACACGTTCAGCTCGATGACGTCCCGCGAACTCTGATCCAGCAGAGCTTCACGGGAGAGTTCCGTTAGCACGACGGCGTGATAACGGTGATGATGTTGCTATCGACGCAGGGCTTCGCCTAAGCACCGCTACGATATGACCGAGGTGGAATATGGTGGAGGGGGCACCGCACACGGCTGGGAGAGATCAACAGATCAACTTGTGTGTCTAGAGGTGCCCCCTTGCCCCCGTATATAAAGGAGCAAGGGGGGAGGCCGGCCGGCCCTGTAGGGCGCGCCAGGAGGAGTCCTCCTCCTAGTAGGAGTAGGACTCCCCTCTTTCCTACTCCTACTAGGAGGGGGAAAGGAAGGGGGAGAGGGAGAAGGAAAGGGGGGCGCCGCCCCCCTCTCCTAGTCCAATTCGGACCAGAGGGGGAGGGGCGCGCGGCCTTCCCTAGGCCAGCCCTCTGTCTCTCCACTAAGGCCCATAAGGCCCATTATTTCTCCCGGGGGGTTCCGGTAACCCTCCGGCACTCCAGTTTTCTCCGAAACCACCCGGAACACTTCCGGTGTCCGAATATAGTCGTCCAATATATCGATCTTTACGTCTCGACCATTTCGAGACTCCTCATCATGTCCATGATCATATCCGGGACTCCGAACTACCTTCGGTACATAAAAACACAAAAACTCATAATACCGATCGTCACCGAACTTTAAGCGTGCGGACCCTACGGGTTCGAGAACTATGTAGACATGACCGAGACACGTCTCCGGTCAATAACCAATAGCGAAACCTGGATGCTCATATTGGCTCCTACATATTCTACGAAGATCTTTATCGGTCAAAACGCATAACAACATACGTTGTTCCCTTTGTCATCGGTATGTTACTTGCCCGAGATTCGATCGTCGGTATCTCAATACCTAGTTCAATCTCGTTACCGACAAGTCTCTTTACTCGTTCCGTAATACATCATCCCGCAACCAACTCATTAGTTACAATGCTTGCAAGGCTTATAGTGATGTGCATTACCGAGAGGGCCCAGAGATACCTCTCCGACAATCGGAGTGACAAATCCTAATCTCGAAATACGCCAACTCAACAAGTACCTTCGGAGACACCTGTAGAGCTCCTTTATAATCACCCAGTTACATTGTGATGTTTGGTAGCACACAAAGTGTTCCAATGGTAAACGGGAGTTGCATAATCTCATAGTCATAGGAACATGTATAAGTCATGAAGAAAGCAATAGCAACATACTAAACGATCAAGTGCTAAGCTAACGAAATGGGTCAAGTCAATCACATCATTCTCCTAATGATGTGATCCCGTCCCCCCCCCCCCCCCCCCCCCCCCCCCCCCCCCCCCCCCCCCCCCCCCCCCCCCCCCCCCCCCCCCCCCCCCCCCCCCCCCCCCCCCCCCCCCCCCCCCCCCCCCCCCCCCCCCCCCCCCCCCCCCCCCCCCCCCCCCCCCCCCCCCCCCCCCCCCCCCCCCCCCCCCCCCCCCCCCCCCCCCCCCCCCCCCCCCCCCCCCCCCCCCCCCCCCCCCCCCCCCCCCCCCCCCCCCCCCCCCCCCCCCCCCCCCCCCCCCCCCCCCCCCCCCCCCCCCCCCCCCCCCCCCCCCCCCCCCCCCCCCCCCCCCCCCCCCCCCCCCCCCCCCCCCCCCCCCCCCCCCCCCCCCCCCCCCCCCCCCCCCCCCCCCCCCCCCCCCCCCCCCCCCCCCCCCCCCCCCCCCCCCCCCCCCCCCCCCCCCCCCCCCCCCCCCCCCCCCCCCCCCCCCCCCCCCCCCCCCCCCCCCCCCCCCCCCCCCCCCCCCCCCCCCCCCCCCCCCCCCCCCCCCCCCCCCCCCCCCCCCCCCCCCCCCCCCCCCCCCCCCCCCCCCCCCCCCCCCCCCCCCCCCCCCCCCCCCCCCCCCCCCCCCCCCCCCCCCCCCCCCCCCCCCCCCCCCCCCCCCCCCCCCCCCCCCCCCCCCCCCCCCCCCCCCCCCCCCCCCCCCCCCCCCCCCCCCCCCCCCCCCCCCCCCCCCCCCCCCCCCCCCCCCCCCCCCCCCCCCCCCCCCCCCCCCCCCCCCCCCCCCCCCCCCCCCCCCCCCCCCCCCCCCCCCCCCCCCCCCCCCCCCCCCCCCCCCCCCCCCCCCCCCCCCCCCCCCCCCCCCCCCCCCCCCCCCCCCCCCCCCCCCCCCCCCCCCCCCCCCCCCCCCCCCCCCCCCCCCCCCCCCCCCCCCCCCCCCCCCCCCCCCCCCCCCCCCCCCCCCCCCCCCCCCCCCCCCCCCCCCCCCCCCCCCCCCCCCCCCCCCCCCCCCCCCCCCCCCCCCCCCCCCCCCCCCCCCCCCCCCCCCCCCCCCCCCCCCCCCCCCCCCCCCCCCCCCCCCCCCCCCCCCCCCCCCCCCCCCCCCCCCCCCCCCCCCCCCCCCCCCCCCCCCCCCCCCCCCCCCCCCCCCCCCCCCCCCCCCCCCCCCCCCCCCCCCCCCCCCCCCCCCCCCCCCCCCCCCCCCCCCCCCCCCCCCCCCCCCCCCCCCCCCCCCCCCCCCCCCCCCCCCCCCCCCCCCCCCCCCCCCCCCCCCCCCCCCCCCCCCCCCCCCCCCCCCCCCCCCCCCCCCCCCCCCCCCCCCCCCCCCCCCCCCCCCCCCCCCCCCCCCCCCCCCCCCCCCCCCCCCCCCCCCCCCCCCCCCCCCCCCCCCCCCCCCCCCCCCCCCCCCCCCCCCCCCCCCCCCCCCCCCCCCCCCCCCCCCCCCCCCCCCCCCCCCCCCCCCCCCCCCCCCCCCCCCCCCCCCCCCCCCCCCCCCCCCCCCCCCCCCCCCCCCCCCCCCCCCCCCCCCCCCCCCCCCCCCCCCCCCCCCCCCCCCCCCCCCCCCCCCCCCCCCCCCCCCCCCCCCCCCCCCCCCCCCCCCCCCCCCCCCCCCCCCCCCCCCCCCCCCCCCCCCCCCCCCCCCCCCCCCCCCCCCCCCCCCCCCCCCCCCCCCCCCCCCCCCCCCCCCCCCCCCCCCCCCCCCCCCCCCCCCCCCCCCCCCCCCCCCCCCCCCCCCCCCCCCCCCCCCCCCCCCCCCCCCCCCCCCCCCCCCCCCCCCCCCCCCCCCCCCCCCCCCCCCCCCCCCCCCCCCCCCCCCCCCCCCCCCCCCCCCCCCCCCCCCCCCCCCCCCCCCCCCCCCCCCCCCCCCCCCCCCCCCCCCCCCCCCCCCCCCCCCCCCCCCCCCCCCCCCCCCCCCCCCCCCCCCCCCCCCCCCCCCCCCCCCCCCCCCCCCCCCCCCCCCCCCCCCCCCCCCCCCCCCCCCCCCCCCCCCCCCCCCCCCCCCCCCCCCCCCCCCCCCCCCCCCCCCCCCCCCCCCCCCCCCCCCCCCCCCCCCCCCCCCCCCCCCCCCCCCCCCCCCCCCCCCCCCCCCCCCCCCCCCCCCCCCCCCCCCCCCCCCCCCCCCCCCCCCCCCCCCCCCCCCCCCCCCCCCCCCCCCCCCCCCCCCCCCCCCCCCCCCCCCCCCCCCCCCCCCCCCCCCCCCCCCCCCCCCCCCCCCCCCCCCCCCCCCCCCCCCCCCCCCCCCCCCCCCCCCCCCCCCCCCCCCCCCCCCCCCCCCCCCCCCCCCCCCCCCCCCCCCCCCCCCCCCCCCCCCCCCCCCCCCCCCCCCCCCCCCCCCCCCCCCCCCCCCCCCCCCCCCCCCCCCCCCCCCCCCCCCCCCCCCCCCCCCCCCCCCCCCCCCCCCCCCCCCCCCCCCCCCCCCCCCCCCCCCCCCCCCCCCCCCCCCCCCCCCCCCCCCCCCCCCCCCCCCCCCCCCCCCCCCCCCCCCCCCCCCCCCCCCCCCCCCCCCCCCCCCCCCCCCCCCCCCCCCCCCCCCCCCCCCCCCCCGCCTCAACATTCATTGGACCACATACATCAGTATGTATGATCTCCAACAAATCCGTTGCTCGCTCCATTGTTCCGGAGAATGGCATTTTAGTCATCTTGCCCATGAGGCATGGTTCGCAAGTAACAAGTGATTCATAATCAAGTGATTCCAAAAGTCCATCAGTATGGAGTTTCTTCATGCGCTTTACACCAATATGACCTAAACGACACTGCCACAAATAAGTTGCACTATCATTATCAACTCTGCATCTTTTGGCTTCAATATTATGAATATGTGTATCACTACTATCGAGATTTAATATAAATAGACCACTCTTCAAGGGTGCATGACCATAAAAGATATTACTCATATAAATAGAACAACCATTATTCTCTGATTTAAATGAATAACCGTCTCGCATCAAACAAGATCCAGATATAATGTTCATGCTCAACGCTGGCACCAAATAATAATTATTCAGGTCTAAAACTAATTCCGAAGGTAGATGTAAAGGAGCAAGGGGGAGGCCGACCGGCCCTATAGGGCGCGCCAGGAGGAGGAGTCCTCCTCCTAGTAGGAGTAGGACTCCCCTCGTTCCTACTCCTACTAGGAGGGGGAAAGGAAGGGGGAGAGGGAGAAGGAAAGGGGGCGCCGCCCCCCCTCTCTTAGTCCAATTCGGACCAGAGGGGGAGGGGTGTGTGGCCTGCCCTAGGCCAGCCCTCTCTCTCTCCACTAAGGCCCATAAGGCCCATTATTTCTCCCGGGGGGGGTTCCGGTAACCCTCCGGCACTCCAGTTTTCTACGAACCACCCAGAACACTTCCAGTGTCCGAATATAGTCGTCCAATATATCGATCTTTACGTCTCAACCATTTTGAGACTCCTCGTCATGTCCGTGATCATATCCGGGACTCCTAACTACCTTTGTTACATCAAAACACAAAAACTCATAATACCGATCGTCACCGAAGTTTAAGCGTGCGGACCCTACGGGTTCGAGAACTATGTAGACATGACCGAGACACGTCTCCGGTCAATAACCAATAGCAGAACCTGGATGCTCATATTGGCTCCTACATATTCTATGAAGATCTTTATCGGTCAAACCGCATAACAACATACGTTGTTCCCTTTGTCATCGGTATGTTATTTGCCCGAGATTCGATCGTCGGTATCTCAATACCTAGTTCAATCTCGTTACCGGCAAGTCTCTTTACTCGTTCCGTAATACATCATCCCACAACCAACTCATTAGTTATAATGCTTGCAAGGCTTATAGTGATGTACATTACCGAGAGGGCCCAGAGATACCTATCCGACAATCGGAGTGACAAATCCTAATCTCGAAATACGCCAACTCAACAAGGGGGGGGGGGGGGGGGGGGGGGGGGGGGGGGGGGGGGGGGGGGGGGGGGGGGGGGGGGGGGGGGGGGGGGGGGGGGGGGGGGGGGGGGGGGGGGGGGGGGGGGGGGGGGGGGGGGGGGGGGGGGGGGGGGGGGGGGGGGGGGGGGGGGGGGGGGGGGGGGGGGGGGGGGGGGGGGGGGGGGGGGGGGGGGGGGGGGGTGAAGAAAGCAATAGCAATATACTAAACGATCGAATGCTAAGCTAACGGAATGGGTCAACTCAATCACATCATTCTCTAATGATGTGATCCCGTTAATCAAATGACAACTCATGTCTATGGCTAGGAAACTTAACCATCTTTGATTCAACGAGCTAGTCAAGTAGAGGCATACTAGTGACACTCTGTTTGTCTATGTATTCACACATGTACTAAGTTCCTGGTTAATACAATTCTAGCATGAATAATAAACATTTATCATGATATAAGGAAATATAAATAACTACTTTATTATTGCCTCTAGGGCATATTTCCTTCAAATTAATCATATTACTTAAGAACTCCCACTTAGATAGACATCCCTCTAATCATCTAAGTGATCACGTGATCCATATCAACTAAACCATGTCCGATCATCACGTGAGATGGAGTAGTTTTCAATGGTGAACATCACTATGTTGATCATATCTTCTATATGATTCACGCCCGACCTTTCGGTCTGAAGTGTTCCGAGGCCATATCTGCATATGCTAGGCTCGTCAAGTTTAACCCGAGTATTCTACGTGTGCAAAACTGGCTTGCACCCGTTGTATGTGAACGTAGAGCTTATCACACCCGATCATCACGTGGTGTCTCGGCACGATAAACTTTCGCAACAGTGCATACTCAGGGAGAACACTTGTACCTTAAAATTTAGTGAGAGATCATCTTATAATGCTACCGCCGAACGAAGCAAAATAAAATGCATAAAGGATAAACATCACATGCAATCAATATAAGTGATATGATATGGCCGGGGGGGGGGGGGGGGGGGGGGGGGGGGGGGGCGAAGCATCGTCATGATCTCCATCGTCACCGGCGCGACACCTTGATCTCCATCATAGCATCGTTGTCGTCTCACCAACTTATTGCTTCTACGACTATCGCTGCCACTTAGTGATAAAGTAAAACAATTACATGGCGATTGCATTGCATACAATAAAGCGACAACCATATGGCTCCTGCCAGTTGCCGATAACTCTGTTACAAAACATGATCATCTCATACAACAAATTATATCACATCATGTCTTGACCATATCACATCACAGCAAGCCCTGCAAAAACAAGTTAGATGTCCTCTACTTTGTTGTTACAAGTTTTACGTGGCTGCTACGGGCTTCTAGCAAGAACCGTTCTTACCTACGCATCAAAACCACAATGATTTTTCGTCAAGTGTATTGTTTTAACCTTCAGCAAGGACCGGGCGTAGTCAAACTCGATTCAACTAAAGTTGGAGAAACAGACACCTGCTAGCCACCTGTGTGCGAAGCACGTCGGTAGAACCAGGCTCATGAACGCGGTCATGTAATGTCGGTCCGGGCCGCTTCATCCAACAATACCGCCGAATCAAAGTAAGACATTACTGGTAAGCAGTATGACTATTATCGCCCACAACTCTTTGTGTTCTACTCGTGCATACAACATCTACGCATAGACCTGGCTCGGATGCCACTGTTGGGAACGTAGTACTTCAAAAAAATCCTACGATCACGCAAGATCTATCTAGGAGAAGCATAGCAACGAGTGGGGAGAGTGTGTCCATGTACCCTCGTAGATCGAAAGCGGAAGCGTTTAGTAACGTGGTTGATGTAGTCGAACGTCTTCACGATCCAACCGATCAAGTACCGAACGCACGGCACCTCCGCGATCTGCACACGTTCAGCTCGGTGACGTCCCTCGAACTCTTGATCTAGTTGAGGCCGAGGGAGAGTTCCGTCAGCACGACGGCGTGGGGGGGGGGGGGGGGGGGGGGGGGGGGGGGGGGGGGGGGGGGGGGGGGGGGGGGGGGGGGGGGGGGGGGGGGGGGGGGGGGGGGGGGGGGGGGGGGGGGGGGGGGGGGGGGGGGGGGGGGGGGGGGGGGGGGGGGGGGGGGGGGGGGGGGGGGGGGGGGGGGGGGGGGGGGGGGGGGGGGGGGGGGGGGGGGGGGGGGGGGGGGGGGGGGGGGGGGGGGGGGGGGGGGGGGGGGGGGGGGGGGGGGGGGGGGGGGGGGGGGGGGGGGGGGGGGGGGGGGGGGGGGGGGGGGGGGGGGGGGGGGGGGGGGGGGGGGGGGGGGGGGGGGGGGGGGGGGGGGGGGGGGGGGGGGGGGGGGGGGGGGGGGGGGGGGGGGGGGGGGGGGGGGGGGGGGGGGGGGGGGGGGGGGGGGGGGGGGGGGGGGGGGGGGGGGGGGGGGGGGGGGGGGGGGGGGGGGGGGGGGGGGGGGGGGGGGGGGGGGGGGGGGGGGGGGGGGGGGGGGGGGGGGGGGGGGGGGGGGGGGGGGGGGGGGGGGGGGGGGGGGGGGGGGGGGGGGGGGGGGGGGGGGGGGGGGGGGGGGGGGGGGGGGGGGGGGGGGGGGGGGGGGGGGGGGGGGGGGGGGGGGGGGGGGGGGGGGGGCGGTCTATGTGTGTATTTTGAATGATGTATGATTTATTTAAGTATTGTGTGAAGTGGCGATTGTAAGCCAACCCTCTTTATCCCATTCTTGTTCATTACCTGGGATTGTGTGAAGATGACACTTCTTGCGACAAAACCTACAATGCAGTTATGCCTCTAAGTCGTGCCTCGACACGTGAGAGATATAGCCGGGGGGGGGGGGGGGGGGGGGGGGGGGGGGGGGGGGGGGGGGGGGGGGGGGGGGGGGGCAACTAACTCATTAGTCACATTGCTTGCAAGGCTTATAGTGATGAGCATTACCGAGAGGGCCCAGAGATACCTCTCTGAAACACGGAGTGACAAATCCTAATATCGATCTATGCCAACCCAACAAACACTTTCGGAGACACCTATAGAGCATCTTTATAATCACCCATTTACGTTGTGACGTTTGATAGCACACAAAGTGTTCCTCCGGTATTCGGGAGTTGCATAATCTCATAGTCTGAGGAACATGTATAAGTCATGAAGAAAGCAGTAGCAATGAAATTGTAACGATCATAATGCTAAGCTAACGAATGGGTCTTGTCCATCACATCATTCTCCTAATTATGTGATCCCGTCCATCAAATGACAACACATGTCTATGGTTAGGAAACATAACCATCTTTGATAAACGAGCTAGTCAAGTAGAGGCATACTAGGGACACTTATGTTTTGTCTATGTATTCACACATGTATTAAGTTTCCGGTTAATACAATTCTAGCATGAATAATAAACATTTATCATGAAATAAGGAAATAAATAATAACTTTATTATTGCCTCTAGGGCATATTTCCTTCAATGGGAAACAAGTGGGAGAAGTCACGTGCCTCCCGTGATGTCGTGGTTACAAAAATGTCGTCCACATGGACGGGCATTTTTTCGGCTAGGGAGAACAAGAAGGAGGAGAGGTAAAAACTCATGTTGGATGCGCAAAAAGAAAGGATGGAGTGGGACTGGAGGAGGGCGGAGAAGAAGCTTGAAATTGAGAGGGAGAAGATCGAGTTGGAGAAGCAATAACGGGGATCAAATGGGAACTCGAGAAGGCCAAGACATTTGGCGACATAGAGCTTGAGAAGGAGAGGTTGCAACTCACATGTGACGCGGAGGATGCCAGGATCATGTTGGCGGGACGAAACCCTCTTAGATGAGCATGCGAAGAAGTGGCTTGCGGACAAGAAGAAGGAGATTAACGACCATAGAGAGTACGAGGTGGTGAGGGCAGCTACGACACGGATGCAGGCGGAGCAGGCAGCCCGGATGTAGGCGGAGTAGGATGCATTCCGCTCGGAGCAGGCGCTCGGCCAATGCTCGAAGTCATCCGTCACGCTCGGACATTGGTTTCATTTCGGCATGTCTGGTTTGTTAAACTATGATTTTCTTTGCTTTGTTTCGAACTATTGAATTTGGACAATTTGTATCGTATAATCGATGTGCATGGATTGCATGGATTTGAGGATCAGAATCTGAGGTATGTGTATGTGCGGCGCAACATATGAGGGGCCGGCGGGTGCTGTCCGCGGACGCGCCCGTGAGCGTATAGGGGGGTGGATTTGCCAAGTCCAGTTGTAGATGCTCTAAGACGTTATTACATTTTTTACGTCCAATATGTGATTATATTAAATGTAATAACGCTTTATATTATGGGACAGAAGGAGTAGTGTTTTATTTTTTTAATATTTTTTGGGTTTTCTAGTCCTCTTCGTACTTTGGGTCACGTTTCTACCATGATTTTAACTAATAAAATATAAGTTATACGCCATTGGAAATTTCATTCAAGTATGAATTCAAGTAATTTTTTTATGATATGCATTAATATTTTGCTAATTAAAGTGGTTAAATTTTGATCCAAACTATAATGAGGACTATTGAACCAGGACGGAGGTAGTCCCTTCGTCTAGGTTTACTAGTCCCTCTCATATTTTGGGTCATACTTTGATTGGCCATGATTTTAACTAATAAAATATAAGTTATACGTAACACAAATAATATCATTGGAAACTACATTCAAATACGAATCCAATAATATAAATTTTAGTGACATGCATTACCACTTTGCTAGTCGAATATGTGATCAAAATATGACCCAAAATACGAAGTGACTAGTAACCAGGACGTAGGCAGTAATAGTAAGCTATAAATAAATAAATAAATATACATATATATATTATGGCTCATCTTACACTCTCGCAAAGTTTCTAGAAGTTTGTGTTGCAGCTGGCTGTTAAGAGCGTGGTTAATAGTATAGTCGACTGGTGGCTATATGTTGTTGTCATGTCATCTATAGTCAATCTTATAGCCAACATGTATAATAGTTAGCTATAAATATATATATATATATATATATCACTATGGCTATAAATATATATCACTATGACCCATTTACACTCTCACAAAATTTCTAGTAGCACATGCTGCAGCTGGCTGTGAATCTGTAACCCGCTTCTCTTCTCTCTCCTCTTTCCCCTCCTTCAACTCAAAAAGAATATATTATTTAAATTCTTATAGATTGCTTATATCAGCTTATTATACTTGCTCTAATCTACAACCTGCTTCTTTTCTCTCCTCCAACTCAGCAAGAACATATTATTTAAATCATTATAGCCCTCTTATTATACTCGCTCTTATGAGAATAGATCTTGCTTATTGCGTGTAAACAAATGCGCATAGTGCGGCGACAGCATGCATACGCTCGAAGCAAGACTGCTATTTTATAGCCTATGGTGTTAACATGTGGTGGGTTTTGTTAGTACATGTAAGTCTAAGATAGTGTTTGGGATACAAGCAATCTCAGGAGTGTCTAAGATAGCTAGTTGTTTTTTTAGGGGGTGAAAAACTTTATTCAAACTAAGATCGTGTTTGGGATACAAGCAATCTCAGGAGTGTCTACAAGCCACACATAACGATAGGGTTCTAAAGAAGCTGCAGCTTTTTGCAAGACCATGTGCCTCAAAGTTTGCCTCTCTCATTTCATGTACAAAAACATATCTGTGAAAACCAGCCCTCCTTGCTTTAATATCATGTATAATCATGCTACTAGCGCCTCGGTACTCATCCTTTAGATGTTTCATCGTCATGAGATAATCAGTCGCCACCTACACCATTTGAAGATACAAATCTGACGCTAAGTTAAGTCGCGCTGTTTGGATGGTAGCCAACTTACCTTGCCAATATTTTGATGCTGACGAAAAGCATGGGCTTGTGTTTGATTTGAGGCCTAGCTTTTCATGCCACGCATAATTTTTGGTATGCCAGTTGAGACACTACACCATTCACGGACGAAACTATTGGAAATATGCCCTAGAGGCAATAATATTTGTATTCTTATATTTCCATATTCATAATTATATAGTTTATATTTCATGTTATAACTGCTATGATCCTGGAATATGTGATTCAGTGGAAAACTCATATGCACGTGTGGAATGATAAATGATTAAATAAAAGGTTCCTAGTTTTGCCTTTAGGGCTAGCTAAAGTGTTGTTGGTGATCACATTTTTCAGATCTTAGGATATCGTTAAGTGTAAGGATGATCCTAAAACAAACATTGAGATTATGACATTGGAAGAACGATCATATTGAATCGGCTCGATCTTGTATGTTATGAATTGAGTAAATATCGTCTATCATCAATTGTAATAACAGGGAGTGTTAACATGTGAATTTGCTCCTTAGACCATGAGATTATCGCAGTCACCATACGGTGGGCTTTGGGCTTGCTCAAACGTCACCTGTAACATGGTGATCATAAGGACAACTTACAGGCACATCGGAAAGTTTGACAAGGGACTAGATAACACGAGAGTGGAATTTGCTCCTCCAATGATGGAGAGATATTCTTAGGGCCCTCTCGGTGCGATGATATCAATCATCATCTGGCCAGACACAGATGACTTCGTCACGGGGATGCCACGACACAATAACGAGAAAGAAGAACAAAACCGGTAACGAGGATTTCGGTATAATGAGCATAGTGATGACTCAGGAGGATACTGATGCATTCTGGGTTTTGTGAAGTACCGCGAAGCAAAGGGAACATCACATGATAACCAAAGGTTCATTCGAATGTCATTTGTGTACTCACAGGGACCAATATGGACATCCACAGTCTCGCTATCGGTCATTGAACGAACGGTTTCGTTCATGTCTGTGAGTTACCGAACCTACGGGGTCACAAGCTTAAGACAATCATGATCTGCTGAGTGTTAGTAGGACGGGAGTCGTGAGAATATATTTGTGGAATTTTTTCATGAATATTTAGAATAGTTTCGGGAGGATCCGGAAGCGTTTCGGTGTCACCGGCAGGGGTTCGGTGAATATCGAGTAATACCGGGTATTACCTGTCGGATTCAGGGCTCCGCGGACCCAAGAAGGTTCGAACTCTGGGGCGTGTGCGAAGATCTCAACCTCTCAAGTCTCAAGCTCGCCACCCTACAGCCTAGCCTCGTCGGATTCGCGTGAGCGGGGAAGAAGATGAACATGGCAGTTTACCCAAGTTCGGGCCACCTTGCGGTGTAAAACCCTACTCCTGCTTTGTGGTGGATTGGCCTCACGAGGGGCTGAGGAAGAACAAGTACAGTGGATGAACAGCCTCGCGAGGGCTATGGTGGAGAGGATGGAAAGGATCCCCTCCCCTCTATGGTGGTGGCTAACCTATATTTATAGTGGCATCGGTCCTCTTCCCCCAAACTTAGGCGGGAAGGGACCCCACAACGGCCAATTTCAAAGGGGACAAGAAGTACATCTAATCCTGACAAAAGGTGGTCTTCTCCTGCAAAGCTTCTGGTCGTGACACAGTGGTGGGCTCGGTGATGACATCCGTCCTGCCGAGCCCGTGGTCTTGGTCTTGTTGCACCGGAATGGAAAGCTTTGGGGGATTCCTCGGGAACCTGCGTCTGTCCTTACTCCCTTAGCACTAAAAGGGAAACTGCCCCCTCTGCACCCGATGGTGCCCGCCTGGCCTTGGTCGACATGGCTCACGTCATCGCAGCCTCGGGAGGTTGGGCACCTGCATAGAAATCTCCGCTTCTCGGGAGGCAACCAGGGAAGGCCGTTCCCTTCGAGGTCGTGGTGTCGTCCGCCTCGCGAGGCCGGGGCCCTCGTGAGGGTCTTGTCTTGAAGGCCTTGCCGCTGGGCCGTACCAGGCCATCGAGGGAGCCACACCATGGGCCGCAGGCAGGCAGAACTGGGTACCCTGGTTCCCAGAACACCGACAATAGCCCTCGGGCCTAAGGCGCGCTCGGGCTGGCTTCGAGGCGAAGCCAAGGGGCAAGGGCGAAGCGCCGCGGGCCCCAACCGCCTGTGGGCTAGGCTTGACGCATGGTGCCCGACGGGGCGCGGATGCCTCCGCTTCCCCACGCTGCCTCGGCAACCGCCCAGGCTGACAAAAGACTCACGCTTGCTACAGAGCCATCATTGCTTCCCTTGCCTTGCTCCAGATCCCCTTCTCCCAGCCGAAAGCTTTTCTAGATCCAACCGCAACTCCGCCCCCTTCCTTCTCCTTCTCTGATGCCGGCGACTCCGCAGATGGCTCCCGTGAAGCCGAAGCCCACTACCCAGGCCTCGAGCTCCTCCTCTCCGGCGCCAGCACTTGGCGCATCCTCCATCGCCGAGGTGGGGCACCTCAACCCCGTGCTCCCGCAGACGGTGAGCAAAGATAACGAGTGGGGCGAGACCGTGATCTGGGCCGGCTCCGCCGAGCAGAGGACCCTGTCTCAGATGGTCTATCTCTTCTTCCTCCACATCATCTTCGCGGGGCTCGTCCCACCCCTCTCGGAGTTCTTCGTCGCCGTCCTCAACCACTACAAGATTCAGGCCCTTCACCTTCAACCCAACTCCATCCTCCTCATGTCCGTCTTTGCCTTCTACTGTGAGGCCTTCGTGGGCATGAGGCCCTCCGTGCCGCTCCTCCGCCATTTCTTCTGCCTGCGGCTGCACGATTCGATGCAGCGCTCCGCTTTGCATGTCCTTCATCGCGGTCCACAAGGGAAACATGCTCCTGAAGGCCGGGAATAAGGTGGAGGGCTTCCGGCACCGCTGGGTCTTCCTGGACACCAAGGGTCTCAACGAGCGACTGGAGCTGCCGACCGAGCTACCTGAACAGCTCGAAAGGTGGAGCCATGAGAAGCTCTCCGACCCCTGGGCGGAGCCCGTCCTGAGGAGGATGACCTCGGACATGGAGGCCAAGGTGCTGATGGGGGGAATGCTCATGAAGGAGTTCCTGACACAGCGCCTGGCACCGCTCCAGGCGCACATGCGCCCCATGTGGGAGTTCCGGGGCTCGACGGACGAGATCAGACTCCGCCCCGCCAGGCTGACAGGCGAAGAGCTGGACAAGGCCATGGCCATCCTGCTCAGCGGCGACCCTGGGGACCTTCCTGAGGGCTTGATGACCCACAAGTATAGGGGATCTATCATAGTCCTTTCAATAAGTAAGAGTGTCGAGCCCAACAAGGAGCAGAAGGAAATGACAAGCGGTTTTCAATAAGGTATTCTCTGCAAGCACTGAAATTATCGGTAACAGATAGTTTTGTGATAAGATAATTCGTAATGGGTAACAAGTAACAAGTGTAACTAAGGTGCAGCAAGGTGGCCCAATCCTTTTTGTAGTAAAGGAGAAGCCTGGACAAACTCTTATATAAAGCAAAGCGCTCCCGAGGACACACAGGAATTACTATCAAGCTAGTTTTCATCATGCTCATATGATTCGCGTTTGTTACTTTGATAATTTGATATGTGGGTGGACCGGTGCTTGGGTGTTGTCCTTACTTGGACAAGCCTCCCACTTATGATTAACCACTCTCGCAAGCATCCGCAACTACAAAAGAAGAATTAATGTAAATCTAACCATAGCATGAAACATATGGATCCAAATCAGCCCCCTTACGAAGCAACGCATAAACTAGGGTTTAAGCTTCTGTCACTCTAGCAACCCATCATCTACTTATTACTTCCCAATGCCTTCCCCTAGGCCAAAACAATGGTGAAGTGTCATGTAATCGACGTTCACATAACACCACTAGAGGAAAGACAACATACATCTCATCAAAATATCGAACGAATACCAAATTCACATGATTACTTATAACAAGACTTCTCCCATGTCCTCAGGAACAAACATAACTACTCACAAAGCATATTCATCTTCATAATTAGAGGAGTATTAATTATCATTAAGGATCTGAACATATGATCTTCCACCAAATAAACCAACTAGCATCAACTACAATGAGTAATCAACACTACTAGCAACCCACAGATACCAATCTGAGGTTTTGAGACAAAGATCGGATACAAGAGATGAACTAGGGTTTGGAGAGGAGATGGTGCTGGTGAAGATGTTGATGGAGATTGACCCCCCCCCCTCGATGAGAGGATTGTTGGTGATGACGATGGCTTCGATTTCCCCCTCCGGGAGGGAAGTTTACCTGGCAGAATAGCTCCTTCGGAGCCCTAGATTTGTTCTGCCCAAGTTCCACCTCGAGACAGCGGCGCTTCATCCCGAAAGCTTCCTTCTGATTTTTTCCAGGTCAAAAGGCATCATATAGCAGAAGAGGGGCACCGGAGGCCTACCAGGGGGCCCACAAGCCAGGGGGCGCGCCCCCACCCTTGTGGCCACCTGGTGGGTCCCCTCTGGTATTTTCTTCGCCCAGTATTTTTTATATATTCCAAAATATTTCTCCGTAAATTTTCAGGACTTTTGGAGTTGTGCAGAATAGGTCTCTCAGATTTGCACCCTTTCCGGTCCAGAATTCCAGCTGTCGGCATTCTCCCTCTTCATGTAAACCTTGTAAAATAAGAGAGAAAAGGCATAAGTATTGTACCATAATGTATAATAATAGCCCATAATGCAATAAATATCAATATAAAAGCATGGGGGGGGGGGGGGGGGGGGGGGGGGGGGGGGGGGGGGGGGGGGGGGGGGGGGGGGGGGGGGGGGGGGGGGGGGGGGGGGGGGGGGGGGGGGGGGGGGGGGGGGGGTGAGTTAAGCATAAATTTCCACTGTGCCCACAGTACTCCCCTCCTGACGACGTTGCCGCCATGCCCGCCTTCAACGAGCTGGGGCTCGCGTCGCCTGAGCACCCCAATTCCCCTGTGTCGGTGTCCTCCGGCGACAGCGTCGGTGAAGAGGGCGAAGAGGACTCGGAGGCGACCGGGGACGGCGACGTGGAAGAGGTGTCCCCGCCATCACAGAGTGAGCTTCTCCGCAGGCTCGAAGACGATGACGACACCGATGAGCCCCCGACCGCGGACTACCCGCGCCCCATCAGGGTCCTCAGGAGGCCAAGGCCTACTCCCCCAGTCATCACAAGCATCTGGTCGGGCGACCCCGAAGATGGGCGCGGCTGCGCCAGCTCTGAAGGGCTCCCCGCACGCCGGCAAGGCGGACAAGGCGCCAGTCCGGTCCCCGCCTGGCCCGCAAGGTGAAGACAGGGCGGCCGTTGCTGGGGCTGGCGTGGTTCAGCCGACCGTGACCCCTCAGGGCAACCCCTCCGCCTCTCCAGGCAGCAGCGCCACGCCAGGGCCGGCCGAGCACCCCACCGGTCCCCCAAGCACGACCAAGGCTACGTCGAGGGAAGGCGGGGGCACCCCGGCTCCGGCCAAGAAGGAGAAGAAGAGGACGTGGGTCGACCCTGACGAGTAAGTAACCTACCTTGTTCTTGAGTTAAGCATAAATTTCCACTGTGCCCACAGTACTCCCCTCCTGACGACCAGGCTGGGCGCTGATACGTCTCCAACATATCTATAATTTTTTATTGTTCCATGCTGTTATATTATCATTCTTGGCTATTTTACAATCATTTTATAGCAACTTTATATCATTTTTTGGGACTAACCTATTAACATAGTGCCTAGTACAAGTTGATGTTTTTTCTTGTTTTTTACTTCATAGAAAACCAATACCGAACGGAGTCCAAACGCAGCAAAACTTTTTGGTGATTTTTTCTGGACCAGAAGACACAAGTTGGGCCAAGGAAGTACCAGAGGGGGGCTTTGAGGGGAGCACAACCCACCTGGGCACGCCTAGGGGCCCAGGCGCGCCCTGGTGGGTTATGCCCACCTCGGCCGCCTCCCGCACTGCCTCTTTGCTCTATAAATAGCCCGAAAATCCAAAAACCCTAGGGGAGTCGACGAAACGCAATTCCAGCCGCCGTAAGTTCCAGAAACCACAGATCCAATCTAGACACCATCATGGAGGGGTTCATCATCCTCATTGGTGCCTCTCCGATGATGCGTGAGTAGTTCATTGTAGACCTTCGGGTCCGTAGTTAGTAGCTAGATGGCTTCCTCTCTCTCTGTTTTTATTCTCAATACAATGGTCTCTTGGAGATCTATTTGATGTAACTCTTTTTGCGGTGTGTTTGTTAGGATCCGATGAACTTTGAGTTTATGATCAGATCTATATTTTTATCCATGAAAGTTATTCGAGTTTCTTTGATCTCTTATATGCATGATTACTTATAGCCTCGTATTTCTTCTTCGAATCTTTGGTTTAGTTAGGCCGACTAGATCGATTTTTCTTGCCATGGGAAGAGGTGCTTTGTGATGGGTTCGATCTTACGGTGCTCAATCCCAGTGACAGAAGGGGAAATGACACGTATGTATCGTTGCTATTAAGGATAACAAGATGGGGTCTATTCCTACATGAATAGATCTTGTCTACATCATGTCATCGTTCTTATTGCATTACTCCATTTCTCCATGAACTTAAGACACTAGATGCATGCGGGATAGCGGTCGATGTGTGGAGTAATAGTAGTAGATGTAGGCAGGAGTCGGTCTACTAATCTTGGACGTGATGCCTATATAATGATCATTGCCTGGATATCGTCATAATTATTTGAAGTTCTATCAATTGCCTAACAGTAATTTGTTTACCCACCGTATGCTATTTTTCTTGAGAGAAGCCACTAGTGAAATCTACGTCCCCCGGGTCTATTCTTTATCATATTTGCCTTTGAGATCTATTTTTATTCGCTTTTATTTTCAGATCTATTAATCCAAAAACCCAAAAATACCTTGCTGCACTTTTTTGTTATTTATTTTATCTCGCGTTCTCGCGAGATCTATTTATCCAATCTACTACAATTTTATCTATCTTTTTACCCGGGAGGGATTGACAACTCCTCTTACACGTGGGTTGCAAGTATCTATTCTTTGTGTGCAGGTACCATTTACATAGTGTTGCGTGGTTCTCCTGCTGGTTCGATAACCTTGGTCTCATCACTGAGGGAAATACCTACCGTAGCTGTGCTGCATCATCCCTTCCTCTTTGGGGAAATACCGACGTAGTTCAAGCCGCATCAAAAGGAATTTCTGGCGCCGTTGCCGGGGAGACATCATCAACATCTATCAGGTTCCTAATCACAAATCTCATCTTCTTGTAATTTACATTATTTGCCATTTGCCTCTCGTTTTCATCTCCCCCATTTCACAAAAATTTGCCATTTTATTCACCCTCTTTTTCGTTCGCCGTTTTCTCGTCAGATCTGTTTTTGTGTGCGATTTTGCTTGTGTAGTCATGATGCCTCAAAGAAAATATTATGATGTTCCTTATACCAATATTTTGCTTGAAATTGAGAAAAGTACTAAGGAATATATGACTACACAATTTGAGCACAATAAATATTTTACCGAAGAACTTAAAGAACACTCTGTTGTGCTGGATGCTATAACAAAACAACTTGATGATATTAGTAGAGAAGTTTGTAATCTCCAATCTAAGTATGCTTTTTCTGAAAGTTTGCTAGGCAAAATATCCGATGCACAAGCTACCTTAGTAAATCAAATGGCCGCTAAGCCAATCTCGTTAGAAGAAAAAAAATGATGAAGATATTAAAGTGATTGGTGTTTCTTCTATTGATTCCTTGTTTAGTAAAATTAAAATTGATGATAAAGGGACTGAAGAAGAGTCAACTTTAGTTAGAAGGCATCCTGATAATTCGGAGGGTAAAAATCTTGTTGAGAAAATTGATAAAAGTGGGTTTGGAGAGGTCAAAACTTTAACTAGTGATGTGCCCACTCTTTTGGATTACAAAGACTTTAATTATGATAATTGCTCTTTGATTGATTGTATTTCTTTGTTGCAATCCATGATAAATTCACCCCATGCTTATGAACAAAATAAAGCTTTTACTAAACATATCATTGATGCTATGATGAAAGCTTTGGAAGAAAAGTTGGAATTCGAGATTTCAATCCCTAGAAAATTACATGATGAATGGGAACCTACCATTAAAGTAAAGATTAAAAATTATGAGTGTTTTGATTTGTGTGACTTGGGTGCTAGTGTTTCCACAATTCCGAAATATTTATGTGATGTGCTTGGTCTTACCGATATTGAAGAGTGTTCTTTAAATTTACACTTGGCGGATTCTACTATTAAAAAGCCTTTGAGAAGAATTAATGATGTTCTTATTCTTGCAAATAGGAACTATGTGCAAATAGATTTTATTGTTCTTGATATTGATTGCAATCCGTCTTGTCCAATTATACTTGGTAGACCATTTTTACGTACTATTGGTGTCGTGATTGACATGAAAGAAGGCAATATTAAATTCCAATTTCCACTAAGGAAGGGTAGAGAACACTTCCCTAGAACAAGAATTAAGCCACCATATGAATCAATCATGAGGGCATCTTATGGATCTAGAACTAAAGATGACAACACTTAGATCTATACATTATGCCTAGCTAGGGGCATAAAACGATAGCGCTTGTTGGGAGGCAACCCAATGAATAAAAATTATTTTTGTCTTTTTATTTCTGTTCTTGAGTGTTTGCACAATTATGCTACTGTTATGATCATGTTTTTTGTGTTTTAATTAGTGTTTGTGCCAAGTAAAGCCTTTGGGATAGCTTTGGTGATAGTTGATTTGATCTTGATGGAAAACAAAAACTTTTGCGTCCAGTAAAATAAATTTTTTAAATCACATAAGCGACAAAAAATTATCAACTTTACACAAGATTTATATACAAATTGCCTATGTTTTCCTAATTTTTCAGAATTTTTGGAGTTACAGAAGTATGAGAAAAATTCGCATCTTTACAGACTGTTCTGTTTTTTTACAGATTCTGTTTTCTTTGCATTGTGTGCTTATTTTGATGAATCTATGGTTTGTAACGGGGGGTATAAGCCATGGTAAAGTTAGAATATATTAGATATAATGAAATAACAAAATTTGAATGGGTTTTCTATAGTACTTAAAGTAAAGATTGGTTTTCTTATACTAACGGATCTCACGAAGGTTTTGTTGAGTTTTGTGTGATTGAAGTTTTCAAGTTTTGGGTGAGATCACGATGGATGAAGGAATAAGGAGTAAGAAGAGCTTAAGCTTGGGGATGCTACCGCATCTCAAGATAATATTCAAGGATGAACAAGCAACTAAGTTTGGGGATGCCCCCGAGTGGCATCCCCTCTTTCTTCTAACGACTATCGGTATTTTACTTGGAACTATATTTTTATTCGTCACATATCACGAGTTTTGCTTGGAGCGTCTTGTGTTATATGAGTCTTTGCTTGTTTTGCTTTTTAGTTTGTGTCAAGTATCCTTGCTGAACACACCTATTTGAGAGAGACAAAATTATGCTATGATTTGCTAGAATTGCTCTATATGCTTCACTTAAATTTTTTGAGCTATGGAATTGCTCTAGTGCTTCACTTATATCTTTTCGAGCATGGTGTACTTTATTATTTTTGAAGAAATGCTCTCATGCTTCACTTAGATTTATTTGAGAGTTAGTAAAAAAATTAGAAAGCCTCTCATTCTTCACTTATATTATTTTGAGAGAAGAAAACTTTTATGCTCATGTTCTTCACTTAGATTTGTTTGAGCTATCAAAAGCAACATATGAAACTAGTCCCAAAGTGATAGATATTCAAGAGGGATATAATAAAAACTTTCATGAAGATCATTGGACAAAATAAACTTGATTCTTTGTAATAGTTTTGCGATATGATGATAGTGATATGTGAGTCATGTTGGTGCGTAATTATGGTTTAGTAAGAATATTGATGTTAAGGTTTGTGATTCCCTATGCAAGCATGAAAGTCAAAATTTATGCATTGAAATTACATCCTACTTGTGGTGCATTATTCGGTGTTAGTTATGCTTAATGCTCGCTTATGAAATTTTGTGTTTCTTGGTTGAATGCTTCTCAATCTTTTGCTAGCCTTCACTTGTACTAAGTATGATCACTACTTGTGCATCCAAAATCCTTAAACCCGGTTTTGCCATATGAGTCCACTATACCTACCTATATGCGGTATTCTTTTGCCGTTCTAAGCACATTTGTATGTGCCATCTCTAATCTTCAAAATAAATTTCCTTTTTGTGTGCTCATGCCGCTCATGAAACGGTAGGGGGTGGCTGATATTTTTTCATGATAGATGTGTTATTCTCAAGATGAGTGTTTATTCACTTGTCATTGCATGAGAGTACGGCAAAGGTATTAGGGATGCCCAGTCCTAAAATGAAAAATGAATTTACTTTATGTTGTCAAATAATAAATTCCTTGAAAAGTGTTGGTATGAACGGCACCCGTGGATTCGGTTAGCCGTGGAATGTGAAAGTATGGTGAAAAAAGAAACAAACTTTACTTTCTGTTTGGGAACCACCTATGATATATCTAGCATGGAAAGTATTAGGAATTACTCGATCATTTTCATTGACAGGAAAGGCATGCCACCCAAAATGTTTTATCTCTTAATTTTTCGCTTTGAGCTCTGGCACCTATACAAATCCCTACTTCCCTCCGCGAAGGGCCTTTCTTTTTACTTTACGCAATTTTTATTTGAGTCTCCATCTTCTCTTATAAAGCACCAACTAAGGGGCACTATGATCGTACTTGAGCATTGGGTGTAGCTAATATGCGAGTGTGTTTCATGAATGGATCAATGATTGAGCATAATGGGCTAGGGATAACTTGCTTTAGTGTTGATATTTTGAAAGACATGGTTGCTTGTTGATATCTTGAGTATTGAAATCTTCATGTCAAAACTAGACTATTGCTTTGAATCATATAAAAGTCCAAATGTCCATGCTACAGAAGAAAAGAATATGTGATGAACATGTTAGGCAGCATTCCACATTAAAAATTCTGCTTTTATCATTTACCTACTCGAGGGCGAGCAGGAATTAAGCTTGGGGATGCTGATACGTCTCCAATGTATCTATAATTTTTTATTGTTCCATGCTGTTATATTATCATTCTTGGATGTTTTACAATCATTTTATAGCAACTTTATATCATTTTTTGGGACTAACCTATTGACATAGTGCCCAGTGCCAGTTGCTGTTTTTTGCTTGTTTTTTACTTCGCAGAAAATCAATACCAAACGGAGTTCAAACACAGCGAAACTTTTTGGTGATTTTTTCTGGACCAGAAGACACAAGTTGGGCCAAGGAAGTACCAGAGGGGGGCTCCGAGGGGAGCACAACCCACATGGGCGCGCCTGGGGGCCCAGGCGCGCCCTGATGGGTTGTGCCCACCTCGGTCGCCTCCCGCACCGCCTCTTTGCTCTATAAATACCCCGAAAATCCAAAAACCCTAGGGGGGTCGACGAAACACAATTCCAGCCGCCGCAAGTTCTAGAAACCACAGATCCAATCTAGACACCAT